>CM068370.1:366476733-366629254 GCA_034769895.1 Magicicada septendecula | reverse complement strand
GGGCCCAGCAGCAGGAAGTGTGCTAAAAAATGATTATGAATCATCAAATGTTATATGTTAGTTTATTGTAGTTATGTTTAAATAGTTCAGTTTCATGAAACCAAAGAAATATGTTTAATAACTGTATAAATAAAATCAGTTGGACTAGGCATGAGGAGCCTATTGTAAAAACAAGTAATTTGTAAAATTTGATATTATAACAGTAGTAAGCAAGGACAAAATGTAGGTAATACTATTAGAGTTCACGATATTAATTGATGACTCGTTGGGCACTTGGTGATGAAGAACATATTAATACAAAGGTTTTGTAAAATATATAAAAACACTTGGTAAGTTTCACAATTTTTTTACTTCCATATTCCTTAAGGAATGGAAGTAGGGTGATGGCAAAAAAAATCGTGTTCGAGATTATTGCAGATTCTGATTCTACTACACTCAAAACATTGAAAAAAAGTCGTTTTCCGAAAAGTGTCTGTGTGTCTGTCTGTCTGTCTGTGTGTGTCTGTCTGTGTGACTGTGTGTCTGTAGATTTTTTTTCTATGGCAAACGATAACAGCCGCAAATTCAAACAGAATCAAATAATTTTTAGCATACAGCCCTGATTTGTAATGTACTCGCGACCTATTGTTTTGGTGAAGATCGGTTGAGGGAAAGGGGTAGTTTACCTGCAACGGTTTTTTTTTTTTATCAAGGGTACTTTTGTTTGTTTGGCAAACGATAACAGCCGCAAATTCAAACAGAATCAAATAATGTTTCGCATACAGCCCTGAATTGTAGAGTTCTCACGATCTGTTGATTTTGGTAAAGATCGGTTAAGGGGAAAAGGGGTAGTTTACCTGTACCGTTTTATGTTTTAACAATGGTATTTACTATGGCAAACGATAACAGCCGCAAATTCAAACATAATCAAATAATGTTTTGCATACTGCCCTAAATTGTAGAGTTCTCAAGACCTTTTGTTTTTGGTGAAGATCGGTTAAGGGAAAGGGGTAGTTTACCTACAACGTTTTTTAACAAAGAGTATTTTCTATGGCAAACGATAACAGCCGCACATTCAAACAGAATCAAATAATTTTCTGCATACAGCCCTGATTTGTAGAGTACTCAAGACCTATTGTTTTTGGTGAAGATCGGCTGAGGGGAAGGGGTAGTTTACCGGCAACGTTTTTTATCAAGCGTATTTTTTATGGCAAACGATAACTGCCGCAAATTCAAACAGAATCAAATAATTTTTGCATACAGCCCTGATTTGTAGAGTACTCGCGACCTATTGTTTTTGGTGAAGATCGGTTGAGGGGAAGGGGTAGTTTACCTGCAACGGTTTTTTTATCAAGGGAAATTTTTTTTTTTTGGCGAACGATAACAGCCGCAAATTCAAACAGAATCAAATAATGTTTCGCATACAGCTCTGAGTTGTAGAGTTCTCAAGACCTATTGTTTTTGGTGAAGATCGGTTAAGGGAAAGGGGTAGTTTACCTACAACGTTTTTTTAACAAGGGTATTGTCTATGGCAAACGATAACAGCCGCAAATTCGAACAGAATCAAATAATTTTCTGCATACAGCCCTGATTTGTAGAGTACTCAAGACCTGTTGTTTTTGGTGAAGATCGGTTGAGGGGAAGGGGTAGTTTACCTGCAACATTTTTTATCAAGCGTATTTTTTTCTATGGCAAACGATAACTGCCGCAAATTCAAACAGAATCAAATAATTTTTTGCATACAGCCCTGATTTGTAGAGTACTCGTGACCTGATGTTTTTGGTGAAGATCGGTTGAGGGCAAGGGGTAGTTTACCTGCAACGGTTTTTTTTATCAAGGGAAATTTTTTTTTTTTTGGCGAACGATAACAGCCGCAAATTCAAACAGAATCAAATAATGTTTCGCATACAGCTCTGAGTTGTAGAGTTCTCAAGACCTATTGTTTTTGGTGAAGATCGGTTAAGGGAAAGGGGTAGTTTACCTACAACATTTTTTTAACAAGGGTATTGTCTATGGCAAACGATAACAGCCGCAAATTCGAACAGAATCAAATAATTTTCTGCATACAGCCCTGATTTGTAGAGTACTCAAGACCTGTTGTTTTTGGTGAAGATCGGTTGAGGGGAAGGGGTAGTTTACCTGCAACATTTTTTATCAAGCGTATTTTTTTCTATGGCAAACGATAACTGCCGCAAATTCAAACAGAATCAAATAATTTTTTGCATACAGCCCTGATTTGTAGAGTACTCGTGACCTGTTGTTTTTGGTGAAGATCGGTTGAGGGCAAGGGGTAGTTTACCTGCAACGGTTTTTTTTTATCAAGGGAATTTTTTCTTTTTTTGGCAAACGATAACAGCCGCAAATTCAAACAGAATCAAAAGATTATTTGCATACAGCCCTAAATTGTAGAGTTCTCAAGACCTATTGTTTTTGGTGAAGATCGGTTGAGGGAAAGTGGTAGTTTACCTGCAACGTTTTTTTAACAAGGGTATTTTCTATGGCAAACGATAATAGCCGCAAATTCAAACAGAATCAAATAATGTTTTGCATACAGCCCTGATTTGTAGAGTACTCAAGACCTTTCGTTTTTGGTGAAGATCGGTTAAGGGGAAGGGGTAGTTTACCTGCAACGTTTTTTTATCAAGCGTATTTTCTATGGCAAACGATAACTGCCGCAAATTCAAACAGAATCAAATAATTTTTTGCATACGTCCCTGAATTGTAGAGGTCTCAAGGACTTTCGATTTTGGTGAAGATCGGTTAAGGGGAAGGGGTAGTTTACCTGCAACCTTTTACGTTTTAACAAGAGTAAAGTACTTGAAAATTTATTTAACTTTTTCAAACAATGGTAATTGTTAAAAATAAAATAATTTTGTTGCCAAGCAATAAAATTAAAATTTTTTCATTTTAATGTACATCATGTATAAGAGAAAATATATCGCGCTTGGCAGGCGATATTAAGATTTAAATATAAATCTTAGAATATGGAAGTCGTGTATGGTTCTCCATACCGATATTTTTTTTCTGGCAGCTGTTTCAACTAACTAAGCCATTGTCAAAGAGGCGAATGAATGAAAATTACTAAACAACAGGATGTGAGTGGAGTGTAGGTGGTGAACATCTGTTTAGGGCGTATCTGGAACATCTGTGTTGAGATGGCAAGGGGGGTGCACGAGACAAGGGAAGGTCAGGTGTCTTTAAAAACTAAATACAATCATGAATGCAAAATATAAAATTAACTAAACTAAATATAATCTGAATGTAAAATATAAAATTAACTGAACTAAATATAAACTGAATGCAAAATTTGAAATAATGAACATTCAAAATAATATAAAATAAACTAAACTAAATAACAGATTTTAATAAAGGGGATACACAAAATTCAGTCTGTTCATTGGTTAAATTTTTGTTATTTTTTATTGCTTTTTTAATTTCTAAAATTTCTAACAAATCCTTTTTTTTACCTTTTTGTATGTTGTGGAGTAGTGTTATGTTTTTGTGTCTATGAAGTGACTGTGTTGTAAGCAATGATCTGCAAAACCTGTATTAGATGTATTGGTTAAAATCGCCTTCTTATGTTCAGAAATGCGATGTTTCAGAGCACGGCCACATTGTCCGATATAAATAGCATCGCATTCTGCACAGTGTATTTCACAAACTCCATTTTTCTCCAGTATGTTAGATTTTTCTTTATTATTGACTAGTAGTGAAAAAAGATTGTTTGTTTACTGATACCATGTTAAGACCATGGTTTTTTAACCTATTATTAATCTTATCTGTTATACACGGAATGTAATTTGTTAAGTGAAATTTTTTGTTACCCTGATCTGGCTCTATGGAATAAAATTCTTTTAAAGTAATTTTCTTCTGTTTTTTTTAAATTAAAGTCAATTATTCTTTCATCATAACCATTATTTTGTGCTACGGCTTTTATAATATCTACCTCTTTATTGAAATTTTCTTTGGATAAAGAAACTATAAGGAGACGATTAACCATTGCATAAAAACTGCTTAATTTTATGTGCCATGATGTTAGTGACTGTTTATGTATAACGGTATCTGTAAAAGTAGGTTTTCTATATATCTGAAAACTAAGATTATTTTGTGACCTAGTAATGGTAAGATCCAAAAAATTTAAACTTTTCATATTTTCTGTTTCAAGTGTAAATTGCACGCTACTATAAAAGGAATTAATATAATCTAAGAACATACGGAGCTGTCTATCTGTTCCCGTCCAGATACAAAATATATCATCAACATACTTTGCCCAATGAAAAAAAAAATTATTTTCAGTTTAATAATACAATCTATAAACAATTAAATGGCTTACCTATGGGCTCTCCTTTATCACCTTTATTAAGTGAAATCTTTGACATTTTTGGAAGAAAACATTTTTACATCCGATAACCCCAACATAAAATATGTTTTTCATTTATATCGGACAATGTGGCCGTGCTCTGAAACATCGCATTTCTGAACATAAGGCGATTTTAACCAATACATCTAATACAGGTTTTGCAGATCATTGCTTATAACACAATCACTTCATAGACACAAAAAAACATAACACTACTCCACAACATACAAAAAGGTAAAAAAAAAGGATTTGTTAGAAATTTTAGAAATTAAAAAATCAATAAAAAATAATAAAAATTTAACCAATGAACAGACTGAATTTTGTGTATCCCCTTTATTAAAATCTGTTATTTAGTTTAGTTTATTTTATATTATTTTGAATGTTCATCATTATTTTAAATTTTGCATTCAGTTTATATTTAGTTCAGTTAATTTTATATTTTGCACTCATGATTGTATTTAGTTTTTAAAGACACCTGACCTTCCCTTGTCTCGTGCACCCCCCCCTCGCCATCTCAACACAGATATTCCAGATACGCCATAAACAGATGTTCACCACCAACACTCCACTCACATCCTGTTGTTTAGTAAATATTATTCATTCGCATCTTTGACAATGGCTTAGTTAGTCGAAACAGCTGTCAGAGTTAATTAAACAATTTTTGAAACTTACCATGTGTTTTTATATATTTTACAAAACCTTTGTACTATTAGAGTTGATTATATAAATTTAAAGACCGTAATGTACACCAAAAGAATCAGTTATAAAATAATTAATATAAAAACAAAATTGTTAAAATAGTTACTTAGTAAATACTGAACAGAAAATATTCATGTTTGGTTTCTAATTAATTTATAAAAGAAATGCAATGCAATAATGTTATTATCTTGGGAATTCATAGTAGTATAAGAAGATTATACTAATTTAAAAATATTTGTTAATTTTGTAAAAAATCAGTAGCAAAATCTAACAATGTAAACAATTTTTTCAACCAATAGGAGTATGAGGCTTGCTGCCCTGACAACCAAACATTAACAGAAAAAGTCGTTAGTCCATTATTAGATTCAGAGAAGACCAGATTAAAAAAATTCATGCAGCTCAATATAATAATATAAAAGTAATAAATCAACTAGAAATTAAATTTTAATGAACCAAAATGAGATGATGAATAATAATAGTATGACAAGAAGAAATTTAATAACCAGAATTATTTGAAATTGAAAGAAAAAATATACTTAATAAATGATAAAAGAAAAATGAACTCAGAGAGACAAATCAGATGTAAAGGAATGTGATAAGTATAAATTAACTTAAAAAACTAAAATGAAAAAAGACTAGTCCACACTGACACTTTTTCACTCCCTAATAAACTTTATATAAACACTCAATGAAGGAGTAAACTAGTGACAATCAGTTTATATCTTTATTCACTTTTTAATTTATGGTGATCAAATTATTGGACATTGTAATCTTCTCTTAAAACGAACTATTAACCTATTCACCAACTTTGATCCAACACAGTCATATAACCTAAGAATTAATTTATTAAGAAACTGTATAATATTTAAGTATGTTTTATGTGAAGTTTTGTACTTTCTAGATCTTTTGTTAATTTTTTCTGTAATCACAAGAACCCAACAAACTTAAAAATAACCAAAGAAAACATAGCATTGTATTCAACAAAACCCTGAACACTATTGCCAACCGCTGAGCAAGTAAAAAACAAGAGCTGGAGCAAACATTATATTATAAAAATATTTCATTTTGTTTAAAAAGAAATAAATAAAAAACACTAAAGAAATAATACCGTATTGACTATTCTCAATTGTGACATTAATTTATGTTACTACTACTGACATTTTATTCCTTAATATAGCCAAGGTGGAAATTTTTTACCAAAAAATAGAGGTTGGTAACCCCTATTTTTTTAGGAACAAAATTCAAATCAACTACAAGACAAAGGTGAGTTGAATTGAACAGAAATAAGGGAGAAGAAGAATTAAATAAGGAAAATAATTTTAATTGTTTTTAAAATAAAACAATTTGGCGCCTTAAATCGGGAAATAAACAACATACAGCATCAGTAAAAAACGTAAGGTAATAGATTGGCATCAGCAAATTAGGCTTTCACGGAGGACACGGAGGTTTTGTTATAATATTCATGTGTGCTTGAGTGTTTATTGTTCTATTATTACATCTGTCCGTTGTTCTGTTAATACGTGTTCATTTGAGTGTGTATGTTGATTAATTATAGTATTCATGTACCATACTATGGCCTGCGGTCACTGACATTAAAAGAGAGTAGTTGCCGGTCCACAATTAAAGGATAGTGCTGAATAGAAAGTATCATCAATATGTCATGTAAACATGCGAGAGAGAAGAAGCTACAATATGAATTTCAAATGAAGAGTAATGCATGAGACAAAACAAACAAATAATCTGCAGGCTGCTAAAAAGTTTGATGTTTCTAAGTGTAATGTACAACTTTGGCAAAAAGATGAAGATACGTTTTAACACTGCCAGGGCATCAGGAAAACTGACATCAAAGGGCCTAAAACTGGAAAATTTTAAATTCTGATATTCTTGTTTCTGAATAGAGTCATAAAAAACAAAAACAATGTATCCAACATGCCGAAAAGTTATTACAATGAAGGCACTGGAGGTGGCATATGAGTTGAAAATTCCTAATAACTGAATTTAAGGCATGCTTGGGCTAGTGTAAATCCAAAATGTGTCATAAATTCAGGTTTATGATATCGCACTACCCTTGCACAATGCCTACCTAAGATTGTGCTGATATATTTGTCGTCTATCACCAAATGACAAATGTTGACCAAACACTGGTGTTTTACTTCCATGTTCCGTAAGGAAATGGAAGTATGGTGATTGCGAAAAAATTGTGTTCGAGATAAAGGCTGACTCTGATTCTACTCACCTCAAAACATGAAGAAAAGTCATTTTACTTAGATGTTCCATAAGGAAATGGAAGTACAGTAGACTCTCAACTATCCGACCTAATGTGGCGGTCGGCCGGGTCAGATAGCAAAAAAGTCGGATACACCGGAGCGTAGGCATACCAGCCTCTGTAAGGTCAATGACCGCCACCCTATTGCGCTGAATGTACTTGTTGCTATTTGGATGCGTACGTCATATCAGTTTGTCCTTATAAATGATGTACAGTAATAAATGAATTAGAAAGAAATGAAATAAGAATTCGCAACTACAGTATCTTTCACAAAACCTTTATTTGAAGGACGAAACAAAATGTGTAGTTAACAATAAGTTGAATGAGTTTTACTATGAGTTTTAATTTATACGAAAGCTTTCAACCAAATTAGTTGTTAATATAAATCAAATTATACTAACCTAAAACTACGTACTGTATAATGAAAGAAAAAGTGAAACTTACATTGTCTAAGGTTTGAAAAAGTCTGTAATTGAGACCTGCTTCTTTCCTCACATTAATTTCCTCGCCGCTATATCCTTCCACTTACGTAAACATATTGCTACGACAGCACAGAACAATGTACACGTTTATCGAATATGCCAGAAGGATCTCGATGTAAGCGTGTGGTGTACGTGCTACTAGACGCATTTTGCGAGAATATTCTCGACTGTGCCGGTCTTCGCTCGGGCGCTCGGACTGTGTCAAGGGCGTAGTAATTACGTAGTTCACGAGAGATAAGACGCAGTTTGGAAGCTTCTGGTGTGTGAGCATGACTATAAATACATCGGGTAGCGGCCTTAGTTTTTCAATTCAATGCGAGATATTTGATAGTGCGGTTCGAGAGTATTAGTGCGATATATTTCCAGAGCGGTTCGAGTTATTACTGTGTACGTTCAAGTAGTTATTATTGAAGTGTTGCGTTTTATAATCAGATGGTATAATTGTAATAAAATTCTGAGTTTTAATATTTGTGGACATTTTATTGCGTGTGTACAATTTTCATTTGATTTACTGTAGACTGTGTTGTTAATTACGAACTGTTTTACTGTAACAATTAAAGGTGTGATTAGTGACTTAATTGTTGTCTTGTACTTATTTTGTTTCCACTGTACCTACGACGATCGAGTAGACCGTCGTAACAATATGATGTCTGCTGGTGTTGCTTCTTCTTGCTGGCCAATGTATTCCACTGCCGTCTCGATCGCCTTCAGGCCTTCGGAGTGGGTTATACGATCGGAGGGTTCATCACCTTGTTCCTCTTCAATCGGCTGTTCATTTAATACCATCTCTACAATATCTTCGTCTGCAATTTCTTCGATTTCGTCCTTTGCCAACCATTCTGTGATGTCTTCCAATGAAGCTTCCTCACATCCGGGAACTTTTTCTAACAGCAATACAAGCGCAGTGTTATCAGTTGCATTTTCCACATCACATTGCTGTTCTACCTCTTCCCACTTATCACTGGCTCTGTGATCCAGCAAAATTTTCCACGATCGCACAAGTGTTAAAGATGGAATTTCATCCCATGCCTCGGACACCCACCTGATGACGTCAAGCATGTCTACTGACTGTAGTGCCGTCGCAACTTCTGTATTATCAATTGTCACGATGATATAGCTTAGTAGCCTATGTCGATATTTCTTTTTCAAAGCTTGGAGCGCTCCCTGATCCATTGGCTGACATATAGATGTAACATTTGCAGGCAAGAACAAAGCTTTTATGTCTCCATCTTTTAATTGGTCATTTGCTGGATGTGAAGGAGCGTTATCCAAAACTAGGATTGCTTTCCTTGTTAAATTGTTTTCAGCTAAATGTTTTTCAACTTGTGGCACAAATTCCGGTTCAAACCAATTTTTGAAAATTTCTCCATTCATCCACACCTTTTTTTGATGGGTATAATGCAGGGGTAAAGAACTTAAATCTTTAAGATTTTTAAAAGCCCTAGGCTTGCGAGATTTTCCAATCAAGGTCAGTCTCAACTTGTGGTTTCCGGTTGCGTTACTACAAGCTAAAACTGTAACGCCGTCCTTGCTCTTCTTGAACCCTAGTGTGGCCTTTTCCTGTTTAGACGCTAGTGTTTTAGATGGCAACATACGGTAATTCAAACCCGTCTCATCACAGTTGTACACTTGTTCTCCGGAAATACCTTCCTTATCAAGCAGGTCAAAAAAGTGTTTTTAAAGTCAGGGACAGCGTCCTTATTAGCAGACAATGCTTCACCACTAATCGTCATCTGACAAACACCAAAACGTTTCTTCCAGCGATCAAGCCACCCGTCACTGGCAGTAAACTCACCATCGTCTCCTTCGATCTGTTTTTTAAACTGAATCGCTTTTTCTTGGAGCAAGGGGCCTGAAACCGTCAATCCTTTCCCCCTCACATTTTCATACCACAGATATAAAGCCTCGTCAACTTCCACGTTTTCCTTTTTGCATAGTTTTTCTAACTTTCACGCCACTGCCACTTGCTTGCTTAGAACACCATTTTTCAATCTCTGCGCGATTTCTTCGCCAATCACCCACAGTAGTTTTTCCAACTCCTAACTCCAGTGCAATTTTGTTTAATTCTGTTTACCGACTCATCAGAATCCATTCTTTTTATTGCTTGCAGTTTTTCTTCCAAAGTTACTACCACTTTCTTTCGTTTGTCACCCATATTTCACTTAAAAATAAAAGCCACCAACAATACTGTATACACACTTTATAACAAATTAACAATCCACGAACGACTGAACCGCACGGACTGACTTCTGGATACAGACTGACTGATGCACCTGTTACACACTCAAGTAGGAACACGAAACTTTCCTGTCACAACATGAATCAATTGGCGTACTGTATTGGTAACTGGTGATTCACGCGTAAGCGCCTTCACCCGCATGGCGGGATTGCTCACATGACGTTTGAAGGCGCTAGTAAGTAATCGGATTGGAAATACTGCATATGTACCGTACTCCGTACTCAAAATACTATTTTTTTTTTTTTTTTTTTTTTTAGTAGCGGGTCGGATAGGCCGGAGGTCAAATAGGCGGGAGTCTACTGTATGTGATGGCAAAAAAAAAATCGTGTTCGCCATAAGGGCTGATTCTGATTGTACTACCCTCAAAACATAAAGAAAAGTAATTTTTCAAAAACTGTCTGTGTATAGAATTTTTTCTATGGCAAATGATAACTGCCACAAATTCAAACAGACTCAAATAATTATTAGCATATGTGGCCGAGTTGTAGACGACTCAAGGCTATTGATTTTGGTGAAGTCGGATAAGGGGGAGGGGTAGTTTACCTGCAACATTTTACATTTTAACAAGAGTAAAGTACTTAAAAATTCATCTAAACTTTTTTAAACAATGGTAATTGTTAAAAATAAAAAAAATTTGTTTACAAATTGGGGTATGTTTCACGATAACTTTTGAATGCATCAGCTGATTTTCGTTAAACTTGTCACACATGTCCACACTTTACCCTACAGAACCTTGTCTTTTTTTTAGACTGATCATAGCAAAAATAGGACACTGAGTTAAAATTGTAAAAAAAATAGCAAAATCCCAAGTGGGGTATCAAATTACAGCGAATTAAATCACAATCTGAATATTATAGCATTCATTTTTGAAATTTTCAAAGTTTTTGGATTTCAGAGCCTAAAAAGTTAGCAAAATTTTTGATAAAATCACAAAATTAAGTTTTAAAATTTCGAAGTATTTGGACTCTAAGAACCAGTACAGATCACAATTTTTTTGTTAAAAAGTGAAAATCGAAGTGGGTGTCAGATTAAAAGGTAAGCAACAAAAATCCAAATGTTCCTAAGTGTTTGTGAATGATTATCTGCATAGTTCAGTTTCGTTGTAAGAATAAAGTACCTAATTTTTATAGATAATGTGATTTGAAAATAAAATTATATTAAACGACTAAAACAAAAATATCCATAAACAGTGAAAATAGTTTGAGGGTGGGGAATATTCTTTTTAGAAATAATTATCTAACCGAATTCAAATACATGATTTTAAATTTAGAGCATGGAAGTCATGTATGATTCTCCATACTGATTTTTTCAATATGCTGTTAAGTGTTACTGTGAACAAGAAGGGTGCAAAATCGGTTGTAATTAGATCTACAGGCAATGAAAAGTTGTATATTACTGTGATGCTAAAAGTAACTGTCCACCAAAATAGAAAACTTCCACCATACATTATTTGAAGAGGAAAATACTTCCAAAGGAACAGCTACTGGCTGAGATTGTTTTTAGAGCCCAGAAAAAGAGGTGGATGACTGAAGAATTTATGGCAGATTGGCTTAAGGTTGTTTGGGGATGCTGATCAGATGCTTTACTACGCCACAGAAGCGTGTTGATTCTTGATGCTTTTTGTGGTCACACAACTGAGAAAATAAAGAAGATTGTTGCAGAAATGAATACTGATCTTGTTATGTAATCCTGGAGGAATGACTTCTCAGCTTCAAGTTCTAGATGTGATTCTTAATAGAACTAAAAAAATTCAGAGTTGTCTTATATATAGGCTCTATTTTTTCCTGTAAAACGCCTTCAAAAATCTAGTCGTTTTATATTCAGGCCAAAACTGTATATTTATATGTTGTGTCATACAGGTTTTTTATGTACCTTAGTGGTCAAATGACTCCAAAGGCACAGTAAGTTCTAATGAAGGTCTCAAAATAAACATAAACAATACAAATACAATGTCACACAATGCAAAAATTAACAAATTTATTTTATAACGTTATCTATACAATATTTTCTTCTTCATTGTGTTTTGATAACCTCCTTGCCAGTTCAGTTTGATTATTGAAAACAAAGTGTTTCTGTACTTATTATTTTTGCATGGAAAAAGGAAATACAAATGAAAAAATAATAAAGCGAACATGTCTTATTCTTCTTTAACACGGACAACAGACAACACAGAAAATTAAAAGTGAAGACGAACAGTTAATTAAAATGCAGCCATGTGTTTCTATACAAACAGTTGAAGAGACAGTCCCAATCATAAATGAAAAAAATACATAGAAAATGAGGTATCAGAGGAAGTGGCTTTGTCTGCAGTTGGGGCGTTCACATTGGAAGTACTCATTGGGCAACATTTCTTCGGTAATTTGAAGCAGCTGCATGTGCAAATAATTGGACCTGTCCTGTTAAAGGCCTGTCAGAGTGTTAGGAAAGGTAAATGTATGTACACATCTGGGTCTCCTTGAGTTTGCAATGGCCACCAAATGCTCATTGCAGACATTGTCGATGAAGTGATTCTTGAAATGGACATTATGAATGCCTACAGATTCCTTGTAGACTTAACACAGAATTTCCTAAGCACTGTCCAGGAGAAAATACAGTTTTTCATGCCTGAAATCACAGGATCAAGCAAGTGACAGTGGGCGAAACAGGAGTCAAGAGGCTTGACAAAGAGGAACTCTTGGATTTGGATGTGGAAAAGAACTAGTAGATGAAGGGCTGATTTTTGTGTGGTGAAAGAAGAGGTGATTGAAAACCCTATTATGGTCATCGAGGAAAGACTTTTGCTTGTTCCCAATTTAAAGGAAATGCCTAGGGGAGAAGCCATTGAAGAGGATGGAAGATGGTGACAAAAACCAAACTGACGGGGAAGGCCATTATACTGTGAAGAAAGGAATCAATGTTGTTGTTCAGGGTGTCCACCTAGGCTGGCCAAGTATTACTGCAGAGACGGTTTGCCTGTTCAGGATGAACAGGCTTAAGGAGGGGAGATAGTATTACGCTGATGAAATAAATAGTACCACACCGTTGAGTGCATATGTGATTCCGGGCATATGGCACGTGAGATCGTTCTCAGATGTTTACAAATCATTCTACGTGGCACAATTACGTTTCGCTGTAGTCTGTTCTAGGTCATGCAAGATGCCGATGCCCCTTCCAGATTTTTACCCGACTACTCTATCAGCATCCAGGTACCCTATCTGACTATAATACAAGGTGGCGGAGGTATAAACATTAGATTTTGGAGCAGCCTAGTCAGTTTAGATGTGATATTCAAGTACAGATCGAAGTGATCATTGTGTTAATTAGTGTCGAACTATAATAAGGAGACATGTATTATTGTGTGATGGACTAATTCAACTTGAGTTATTCTATTAGAGTGTTTTATTGAATCAAACTGTTGTCATGTCTAAATTAAAGCCTGTAATTAGAGACTTCATTTGTGTCGGTTATTCTGTTTCCACTGCACAACACACAACGATCCAGTGTGACTGTCATAACAGTACTATAAGTGAACCTATTAGCCAAATACAAACAGCAGTTGTTCTACCACATCATATGTACATGTAAGGAAAAATGAAACTTACATCCATTTCTTCTAAAACTTCTTGCAACTCATGCGGCTCAGCTGTCGTCAGAACAGCTCCAAGATCTGACAGATACACAGGGTTGTCAACGACACGCTGCCCTTGGTGCAGCATTTGCTGCAGTGACTCACGGTACAATGGATTCAAACTTATAATGTCACGAATTGTTTTGATTATCTCTTGAATCAATGCCTACAAAGCGATTCAAAATATAAATTTGTATTAATAATATTTTAAATACACTGTAACATGTTTATATTGTTATATACGTACTGAAAAACATATAAGTTTCTTTTCTATTCCCTACTAACCAACAAGGTAAAGTACACAGTTCCATCTGAATTTTATAATATGACATAGTTAACTACAACCTAAACATCAAAAAAATCAACAATACAAGTGTGTGTGTGTGGGGGGGGTACCTTAACATACCAATATATGCTTGTTATTATCTACTGTCATTTCTAGGAAAAACTTACTTCTATTTGGTCATTTATTTTATTTTGTGTATTGTTCTTTTAAAGTTCTTTTTAACGAGAGTAATCATCATAAAACTACAATGTCAGTGCTAGATATTATTTCCAAAAGTTTTGCTACAGTCACAACTGTCTTCGACACTTCATTTTTACCTTTAATTACCACTTTTGAAATACCACTCAATAAATTGTATTTCTTGATTTGTCAATTCAAAAATTATCTTGCATGCAACTTACTTATATACCTATGTTTGGCTACTATTTACTTTCTGCTTAGGCCTGTATTTAAAGATACAGCAAGGTTGCTTATCTCTGTTCTACAATGTGTAAAGGAAAAAAATTACCTTGACTTCTTCTGTTTGTCTAAATTTATCGTGAACAATATTCTCAACCTCTACCATAAGAACAGGCTGCGGCAAAGCATCTTTTTTTGTTACACCCGGAGCATCCACTGCATTAGGATCTGTAGTTGTGGCAACTGCTGGTCTAGGTTTTCTGTTATTACGTTTCCTCCGTACCCGGTCTGCGTCTTCAACAAACACATTCATCTTGGTATTTATTAAAGGAAACTTCAGGGTCATCTCTTTAAGAAAATGTCAATACCTACCATTACTAGGCACCTGTTTCTTCTGATTCTGAACAGAGGAAGGGATATGTAGGTTGGGCCTCGGTATAAACAGTTATGTACACCGCTGAATAAAATCTCTAATAAGCAATTCTAAAGACACCATGTAGACTATGCTCAGACATTTCTTGTCCTCAAAACATCAATACTACCAACTTATTTTCACCACTTTGTGTGTGGTTTTATTTATTTCTGCTTTTTTAATATAACAATTTGTTACAAACATGAATGAGCAACATTAACACACAGTAATCTCTATTCACACAGTCTTATCTAAAATCGTTATTTGCTAATATTAATGAACACAGATTTAAGTATAAACTTAAAAATCAATGTAAACAACAATGAAATATTAAACAACAAATAAATGTAGACATTATTTGTATATAGTTCCTATACACTGTTAACCTAGATTGAGCTCTTCTGAACCAATTATGTTATGGTGGTAGGTCACTCCAGATCCACTCGCTTCCTTACTTTTACTAATTGTGTTTCTTCATTTCATCTGCTGCCCTCCTCCATTCCCTCTTATCTTCATTTTTCTCTCAATTTCTCAGGTTCCAAACTTTTATGTTTTTAACAACCTTATCCTATCTTGACATACATATTATTATTGGTATCCAAGTCATTTGTTACTTACAAATTAATAAATTACCTTAGATCCGTCGTGCGACTTTGTTTTATATTTAAAATCACGCGTTTCGGAACATATGTTCCAGTATCAGATTACTTCACTCAGTCGAGATTGTCAAATGTTAAAATCACATAATTGTTAAACACACGTCAGTATCCTATCTTTTTTTTTCTCCTTGGCCTATTTCCTGTATCTACCTACATACTTGGACATTGCTGCCATTATTGAAAGAACTATTCTGCACTATCTCTGAAGATTACTTGCTATAACTTATTGTAAATTAACAATTTGTAATTAAATTATTGTTTTAATATTCTAAAAAACCTGAGTGTTACACAACACAGCAACATGTCTAGCAACCGCTACTGATACAGAGTACTGTTCTCCCCTCATTACCACTTTAACATTGAAAATGTTTATAAGGACGTGTCGCACATTTGTGGCTGATCGCTGGTGCGTTATCGAAAATGGGAACCGGTGAGTTTCCACAGAAACTACTTCTTTGTTGTCAATAACGTAGTACACATAAAACTTCGCTTATGAATGCGACTACATTTAACTTATAATCTGTAAATTTGTAAATGAAGAATGAATTCATTGGTTGGTGAATGAACATAAATATATATTTTTTTTTAGATTTATTAAAGCATTTTGAATGCCCTTCTCTGTGCATTGCATTTGTGCAATGCCTGTAATTTTTTTTTTTTTTTTGATCAACATTTGCTCCCTTTTACTGAGCATATACGGTGCTATCTTCCTAATACAGGCACAATATTCTTTAATAAAGCCTCTGTTCAAATAACTTCCATTTCTTCCAATCAGTCTGTTTTAAAGTTCAGACTCTGACAGTAAAGAGGGAACATATAACAGTATAGAGGAAGTATACAGGTATCCTATTTAAGGAAACAACAATTTTACATCACAATTTATGTATCAGCTACAAAAAACTGACAGCCGATACTTTCATGAATTTCGCTATAGCAATTTCTACACAATTCTTGTTGGCTGCTTAAATTATCTTAAAGTATTTACACTCTTGACATAAGTAGCCCAGGGGTGCAGAAAATGTTCAGACCCCTGAAATTTCCCACAAACACAATTTTCTCAGTAGGAAATTTCCCCAAAACTAATCCTAGAGTTTATTATATTTTACCAACCAATTTATTCTATGTGATGAATGATAAAAAGAGAAGTAATAAAAATACAGGTTGCAGACACTTAATTTACTCAAAAAATTATCTTATGAACAAGAAATACATTAATAATGTATCTTATCGCTCCGTCCCTTGCCTGTCGCAACTTGATTCTATGAATCATTGCTCGTGAGGAATGACGTTGGTACCTTTGTTCTCATTAGGATGAATGTTTCTTTTCAAAACTTATTTTAAAGATTAATTATTCTAGTTAATAATTGTAAAAATGATGTAAATACAACATCAGTTGATATTTTCGTGGTTATTTCTATTTTTTCGTCGCTGATAAAAATTTCCCCGAAATTTCTCCAGGGAGCCCAAATTTCCCCTGAACCACGTTCGGACATATTCTGCACCCCTGGAGTTGCCTACCAGCAAACAATTCAACCTTCTATGATGTTGGTTTCTTTGAGAATTTCTAAACGAGTGAAGCAGGTTCTCAGTTTGTTAATTCAACCATTTGGTATTTTTCTGTCTGTCTCTCTGTTTTGCTAACTTTCAAATTCATGAACTAATTAATTTTTATAAAACGTGTCATGCACATCCACACCCTAGGTTCCTACTGTTTTTTTAGATTGATTATGCCGAAAAATACAAGGGCAGACTGCAAGAATCAATGTGTGGTATCAAATAAAGTGAATTGCAACCAAAATCGCCATCAAAAGTGTTAACAAAAAAAAAAATCGCCCTCTGTTTACAAAAAAAAAAATATATTGTTATTACATATGTATATTTGTAAAATGTATTAGCTATAGGCATATGGATACATAGATATTACCTATGGAAACATACATAAATGTAAATGCTAAGACTAAATTAATTGTTATTTAGGCATTTGGTTATAAATTTAACTAAAAAATCAATCTAGTAGTTTAGAATTTTTAGCATTTATTATTTAGTGTCTTCCTTGCAATTATCCTAAAAAATCAATCTAGTAGTTTAGAATTTTTAGCATTTATTATTTAGCGTCTTCCTTGCAATTATCATTTTACTAAAAAAAAAAAAGTAGTAAGAGTACTTGGGGTTTTTGTAATGTTTCTGATAATCTGAGTTAGCTAACATTGAAATTTACATAATAATAAATGTATTTCCTTCAAAATAGTTTGTCTGCTGCTCCAGGAGCTTACTAGTATAATTTTTGTTTGATTAAATTTTTAAATTTTATTCCATAGTGTTAAGACGTAATATACAATATTGTCAAACTGATTTAAAAACACAAAGATCAATGAGACGGCAAATAATAAACATCGTGTTATCAATTAGAGATGAAATGAATTAATACAACACTTAACAAACTGGAAAGATTTTCCAAATCAAATAGCAAACCTCAAGTGGAAATTCATGGCAATATAAAACAAAAAGAAGAAGTCCACAGACAGATGGAGAGCGTGCAAAGATATGCTGGTTAAGGTGGACACATATGACCCAAAATAAGGAAAAGTGCAAGAGTGAAGAGGTAGCCTATGTCTAACACTGGTTCTTCAAAGACTGAAGAAGGAAGGAAGGTCAAAAAGGATGGATCAACTCACAAATATTGTGAGTTACATTATTTACTTGGGTACCGCAAGTTGGTTACTAAATCTATAACCAAATTTGAAAGTTTTACAAGTTTTGTTTTATTTAAATTCATTTTTAACCCATAGTTCTAATCTACAATACATAAAGCAATCAAATATAATATGCCAGATCACAATGTATCCTGGAATACCACACACACTCACAGCCCTAGCTAGTGATTTCCAAACAGCGTGCTATGGCATTTTAGAGTTAAAATATTAAAAAGAAAATGTCAAACACAAAAATGTTTGAAGTTACATTTTTGGCAACACGTAACATACAGATTTAATGTAATTCCTACACACTACAGTCTTATACCTCACAACTGTATAGTTATAGGTCTTTAAGGCTAAATACATAAATAAACTGCAACTTATCAGAATTCTAATGTTACGAGTATTGCAGACAGTATTGAAGATGAGAATACTATTCCAAGCAATCAGACTAACCCTAAAGCATAAAAATTGACTGTGAAGGTACAGAAAGGTACTGTTAAAGCAGAATTAATAAAGCTTTAAGTCTACAATTACCAGCTGGTGCTTCCTCGGTATCAGCAATTTGTCCAGTTATGCGTATCCTCCTGTGTGCCATAACAACCAGTCTAAGTTTGTCGCCCATGTCCTGTAACTCATGGATTTGTGCAAACGTTCCAATCTGATATACTTCCGATAAGTCGTTGATGACCTCTGAATTATTCCTAAAACAATTGATAAACTTTACAACAGTTCTGTCCTGTTTCTATTCTCAAAATATTCCACATAAAAACTCATACAAATCACATCTGATATGAAGTGGGAGGTAACTGAATGTTTATTATTTTTTTAATGTGTATTTGTGTACGTGTTTTCATAATGTCTGTACTGACAGCTGAAGTAACGGGAATACGGTGTGGCCAAGGTCATAGGCATAACTTGGGAGGGGCAAGGGGGCACTCCCCCCCTCCCCAGTGTTCCAAGCATTATAAAATTTTGTTTCCAGTTGTTATAAATAAAGACTAACAAATAGTCAAACAGGAGACAGTTTCTATGCTTGCGAGCACAGTAAGCACTATTTATCAACGTCTGTACTGTTATCAGATGACTAGCTGCGATAAATTTATTATTCTTATTTCTTTCGAAGAAACTTTTAAGGGGATTGTTTGACAGATTTGAATGATATACATCAAAATAATATTTCTGTTCAGAAAAAAAAAACGCTAGAGACCTACAGTGTGCCTACGGGAGAGGATGCTTTTACGAAAACTGGGTATAAGAATTGGAAAAACTGAATTGTTTATGTTTATAGGCCTACAGTATATTTATTCTAGGTAAACATAACTGGAAGTACAACTTATGAAGAAAGGTTTGTTGATCATTAAAAAATGAAATTGTCCCTTGTTTACTAACTAAGAATTATTACTAAACTTTTGCATGCAACATATTTTATTTATTTTATTATATAGATGGTCTCACTACACACTTGAATTTATGAAGCTTTACTCTGCCCCCCCCCCCAAAGTTAGGCCCCAAGTTACGCCCATGGCCAAGGTTCACTACAAAACCATATGTTCCACTAAGGGGCAGCTTGTCAGTAATGAAGGGGTATTAAACTCATTAAATTCATTAAACTAGCTTATTCATTTAAACAGTTTTGCAATTGGTTTCTTGGCATGAAAATGTATTACAAACTGGCAATATTTGTCTGTTGCTGCGTAGGACGGTCACAATTACTAAGTCAAAGCCCCACTTTTTCTACATTTTAAAATTCCAAATTACAAGCTAGATTAAACGTATTCTGTACACAAACACAATACAAGAGAGTGAGAGACAATAGGCCTATTTAGTCTTCGTTTATCATCATCTGGTTAACATTTTGATGATGCGGGCAAACACACACCATGTGTATCCGAGATGGTCCTGCTAAAATACACCATTTTGGACACAGTTCACAAAATTTTGTACATAATTTATCATTATAGGCAATTTAAAGTATTTATAATGATGTTTTCTTCATGCTGTATATGTAGAGTACTTAGTAAAAGTTAATTTTATTGCATATTTGTTTTTTAATCAGAATTGGTATTTCACTCAATGCGTTGGGGGCAAACAAGAGCTTAATGTTAAATGCAAACAGCACGATTTTTACAAATATTGAACGTAGCATAACCTGCTCTCCCTACAAAACACAAGATGATTTTTTTTTCTTACACTAGAGGTTTCTGTGTAGAGGTTTTCTAATTGTGTAAGTTTCAAAATTTTATCTGCTTCCCCACTATAGATAACAAGTCTTGAAAATTGCCAAAAATTAAAAATAAAATTTTTGCCAATTCATAGCAAAAACTTTGATCACGTAGAAAAGCTCAAATTTTTATACATACACTTTACATACACTTGCCTTATTGCATATGTATTTACAAAAAAAAAATGAATAAATAACTACTCTGATTAACAACTCCTTCGCTGTGTTAAATTGCTACAAAATGCGTATTTCATCAATTTTGAGGACAAATGTTTACATTTTTGTCATCTTAGTAAAAACCCGTGGCAACATTAATATATCTAAAAGGAAGTATGATCACTGCTTAACAAGTTACTTTTTGTTTTAACTCTCTACTGCAAATCTTACAAGAGACATTCCATTTGCCACAAATGCTAACAAATGCAAAAAATACATATAACTGTGAAAGAAAGATGGCCGTCATTGATAAAAAAATATATATATTGATATTTTTACACTCCCCTCCTGTAAGGAGTCTTTATAGTAAAAAATAAATCTTTTTTAAATGGTCAATAAACCTCTTCTGTAGGGACCGAAAGTTTGAACTGTAATTTGGTTGAAGGCTTGTTATTGTAATGAATATATTTTCTTTAAATTCACTAATGTCATTTACCAAAGATCCTGTTTCTTTCACAAGTGGAAGATTGGAGTCTGCCTTATCATACTTGTAATTTTACTTATCTTAAAAAAAAGTAACTGCACTTACTCCTCGCTTTTCTTCAAGAAGATTCCAGTGTACGGTTGATTCAGTTTAACTTTTCGTCTGATTAAATCTATTAAAACAGGATTCGTAATCTAGAATAATAGAACACAGGGTATATATAAATATAGGTCATACATGGTATTTAATTTATAACATATTCCAAAAGTCCAATATATTTATAAGTTAGATACGGTAAATATTTACCTTAGAGGCATTAAAAATAACAGTATTAACTACTCTGACATTATAAAATCCTACTGTGATTCTGGATTTTCTGAAACCAATCTAACATTGAGGTGTCACAAAGAATTAATACTGAATTGTTGATTACTATTTAAAATTATTGTTCTGATGCAATACTTGGTAATGTTAAGTCACAATTAGGCCTACTTTGTTATACACAGAATTTACCCCTTCTACAAAGATTAAAGATTATCTGAGGATAATCCAGCAATGCTAATTTTGTTTAGCACAGATACCAGAGCAAAGACAAAAGCTGTAACATGAGTGACAGGATTCCTTTAATTTCTTTACGCTTACAAGAAAACGCATAATCATTGGACTGTAGGAGACCCATACATTAAGAATAGTGGATCTTAATATTAACACGATAACATGTTATCAAGGTGGATCTTTGAACCATTGTTACATCACATTCCCAATTAGGTAAAGTACATTACAATCTAAACTTACTTCAATAAGTTTTATAAATCGTGGAAAAACTGGGTTTCTGTTGACAGCAATGAGTGGTAAATGCGGCCAAACTTCCGGAACGACAACCGTAGCTGGTAAAGCCTGATGAACTGGATACTCTTCGCCATCCGGGTGTGCTTCTGATGTTGCCTTTGAAGGATCGTCTTCACCTTCTGAACCACCTTTCTGTGTACTAAAATGTCTTTTACTCAAAACTGTTGGTAATTTCCCGTAATTACTGAAGCTACTGTTACCATAAAGAGTCGATGAATTCCTCGTAATTATATTATGTGCTGCTGACAAATATCTTGTAAACGTCCTTAACCTATTCACACTATACCGGTACTTCGAAATATTGTATACATCTTTCTTCAAACACTGTACTACCACGTGAGCATATTTTAAACGTATACTTGTCATCTGCAATGTATTATACATTTCTTTATTCGCACAGAAATATAAACACAAAAATTAATTTCTTTACTAACAGATTATAAAATTAAAATAACCCAATATTGGCACCAAACCATCATTACTACCATTAGTACCAATAGCAGAAACAAAAAAAATTACACTTGTTTCTAGAATTTTTGGTCATTATTTACTTTTGTCTTGAAATACGGACGCCTTTGTATATACTCACAGGACATGATATTTTTTAAATATATTATAATTTAAAATTATTAGGTAAATATGTAGGGTTATTTTACTACTATTGTCATTTAACTGATATTCATGGGCGAGGCTTCATAAATTCAAGTGTGTAGTGAGACCATCTATATGAGTCGCTCATTTCCATAAGGATCTATAAAAGGGAGTATTCGCACTCGCCATCTTTGTTCCGAGACTGACATAATATTATGGTGCCGTTTGTGTACACATGGGACGCAGTATAAGTTTGTTTTCCATATTACATAAACTATTATAGTTTTTCGTGCCAAAAATATAATTTCAAAGTGTGAAATTATGTCCCACGTCCTTAAAAATATGGAAATAATAGTTTTCATCTTAAAACTTACTGATTCAGACCATAGTAAGAGGAGAATAATTTTGTCTAAAAAACAACAAATACCAATCGTTACCACTTACCACTTTGTTAGGTAGGCCTACATATTCTCAGATTTTACTTTTATTCCTGTTTATAATAGATGGCTGTTGAATTAATGTTTACTAAACTTCGTTTGTCCAAAAGTTCAAATAAAGTTACTAAAACTATTTTTAATAAACACGAATTTACATTTTTAACTTACTATTAAGTTTATATTCAGGTTTTTTGCTTAACATTTAGTTAAAATTAATAATAAAAAGTTTAGTTCTTGGATTTCGTTGTCCATGACGTGTCCGTTACTTAACTAAATATCACTATAATATTGACGACTCGGAACACTAAGTTTTTTATAAGTAAAAACGTAAAGTTAAACACTCCTTGATAAAGGCCTAAAACATAACATACATTACAAACATAACAACCAAACACTAACAAAGCTCATAATTGACACAGAAACAAATATACAAACACAGCACCAGAACATCAAGACACATTAAGACATAATATAAACAACACAATAGGAGTACATAAGACACCAGACAACAACCACAACTCAGAAATACACACAGCCATCAAACTGAGAAAAAAGGCACACAAACACAACATCACATTTGTAAAAGCTGACAAAGGCAACACGACTGTAATTATCCCCACAGACAACCTACACAAAAAAAGTACAAAACTTCATGGAACAGAACAACATCACAGAACTAAAACACGCCCCACCGACAGATACCAAAACTCAGTAAAACAAATAGTCAACAAAGCCAAACATATTATGACACATAAACAAAAGCCCTACATGAAACAAATCCGACCATCAGCACCTACACTCCAAGCGCTTCCCAAAATCCATAAAGAAGACATTCCGATCCGCCCCATTATCAACTACCGTAATGCCCCTGCACACAAACTGGCAAAATATCTAGACAAAATTATTAGACAACACACACAAATAGACAACAACATTGCAGTAAAGAACAACACTGACCTAGTAACAAAAATAAAAGACACACACATCCCCCATAATGCCACATTAGCCTCCTTTGACATTAAAAACCTGTACACAAACATCCCCATCTCTGAAACAATCACCATCCTACAAAACAGACTCAAACAGAACAACACACCAGACGAACTTATCAATGAAATAACAGAAACTCTGAACATTATCACAAAACAAAACTACTTTACTTATAACAATAAATACTACACACAGAACGATGGCCTACCCATGGGCTCCCCCATATCCAGCATTCTAGCAGAAGTCTTCCTCCAACACTTAGAAAAAACAAAAATACTCACAAACAATGACAGACACTCACATAAAATACTATATTGGCACAGATACGTTGATGACATTCTAATACTATACAGGGGAAACAAAAGACAATGTGAACAGTTACTAACGCACATAAACAAAATACATAAAAACATAACCTTCACTGCCGAATACGAACACAACAATACCATAAACTTCTTAGACCTCTCCATCACAAAACTAGAACACAGGCACAAATTCAGTATATACAGAAAACCAACTACAACTGACACACTAATACACAACACCTCCAATCACCCAATACAACACAAACTAGCTGCTTTTAGAACCATGATACATAGACTTAACAACATCCCCTTAGATGAAATAGACTACAAAGACGAACTAAACACGATAAAATATCTAGCAGAATCTAACGGTTATGACAGAACAATAGTCAGTAAACTCCTACACAAAACACAAAACAAACAACAGACAAAGACAGAAAACAACAAATTCATAACACTAACATACATCAACAAACAAACAGAAAAAATTGCCCACAAATTCAAAAAAGCAGGATACAGAATCGCTTACAAAACTACTAACAAAACAGAACACACACTATCAAAACGCATCCCCAAAGCACAAAACAAATTCCATCTACCCGGTGTATATAAGCTAAATTGTTCAAATTGCAATAAATTCTACATAGGCCAGACAGGACGTAGCTTCAAACAGAGATACATTGAACACACAAAAGCACTCCACACCACTACAGAATCTACCTTCGCAAACCACCTCATTGAAGCAAACCACACATATAAAAACATCGACAATAACATGAACATACTACACGTACACACAAAAGGCCGAAAACTAGACACTCTAGAACAATTAGAAATATACAAACACACAAAAATAAATAAAAACGACATCCTAAACGAACAGACACAATTCAAATCGCACGCATTATTCGAACACATCTCACCACACACACACAGCTTCGATCTTTCGAAACACTATCTCGTCGCCAACAACAAGACGAACAACGCTACCTACGACAGCCTCTGATGAAGCCTTCTATAGGTGAAAGCCGGTTTAGGCTGTAAGGTAAAACTTTACGTTTTTACTTATAAAAAACTTAGTGTTCCGAGTCGTCAATATTATAGTGATATTTAGTTAAAAAGTTTAGCTTAACATTTTATTAAAATTAACAACAATGTATTTTTCATTGCACTAGACATTTTATAGTCAAAAGTATTTTTCTCGGTTAGTAGGAAGGGTTAAATTTTGTTAGACAGGCAAAAATTTTGCAAGTTACAACTTCTCACGGCCATATCTTGAAAACAACTCGTGGATTAAAACCCGGCCAAAACGCATTTTGTTTGTTATTTCGTATAGAATAATTTTGGTCCTATTCATTTTTACTATAAACTCAAACGTTTTTTAGTTGTTCACTAAAAATTACGCTAAAATCCTGTTTTTTGGGGGTAAAAATCGAAAAAGTTGATTTGGAATAACTCGAAAACGACGCATTTTTCAAAACAGTTGCGTACTGACTTTTTTGCTTAGAATTTGATTCTCTATTGGATCCTGGGGTTAATTTTTTTTTATCAATCACCCTTGAAAAAGGGGTGGTTCTCACCCCCAAATAAAAAGCATACAGTTTAACTTTGTTCTAGAGTGCATATAGAACATACGTATCAAATTTCGTGAAATTCCATCGACAGTCAAAATTTTGTTACGTCAAAAGCTGCGCTTACTGGACTAGAATTTCTTCGTGCTGATTTTGTTCTCGACTTTGTTTACGATCTGCGTGGATGTTTCGCGCTTGGCTATCGTGCAGCTGATTTTCGAAAAACAGGTAAATGTGCAATTTTGTGCATTAAAACTACAGAATGTGCAATTTTACGCAGTAACCCCCAAAACGTGCAATTTTGTGCAAAATAAAATGTATGTTAAAATGACCTACACGTCCCGATTCGGATAAATAACTTGTCACTGGCCGTTTACGAACTAGCAAAAAAAAGATGCAATTGCACGTGAATCCGGGCTTTAGTTATAACATTATATTTATAATTAATGGATTAAAAAAATAAACCACCTTGTACAGTGATCTGCGTGGAACTGGGCCGATCCTAGGAGGTGGATTTGGTACGTCAAACAAAGACGGTATGGCATTAGGCTTCAGTTTTTTCCAACCATCTACCTGGTAGTGGCTCAGTTTGGTAGTGCCTGTTCAAACTGTGAACTTTCAAAATGAACCTAAAAGTGCAAAGGTGTATTACATTTTTAGTCGTTATGATTAACATTCACAAACTTTTAAGGAACAACCATTAAATTTACCTCACACAGACGCATTCCCTTGTTTAGTATAAATTTGTCTCGTCTCATATTTTGAATCAATTTTGCACTCGAATAGGGTCTGCCGGAAATTTGAATGTTCTAAACTTAGTTTCTGTTCGATTTTTGCAATTTACAGCACAACAACCAGTCATTATGATTATGAGATGTAGTACAACAATCTGCAAAACATACTACATAACATTAATAATATCTCTAACACCAGTATTTATAACCTTCTTTTCACTGACAAGATGAGATGATTATTATACATATTCGTGTGTAACACATAAATCAAATTAGTACACTAAGGTTATAACCCTGATATGTAAAAATATTAATATTTACATACATAATTTACATTAAATAATGCAACGCACAGCGTGCTTACATTGCTCCCGCCACATTACATTTAAAAGTCTCGGAGCGAAGATGGCGGGTGCGAATTAATTTATAGAGCTCTAATTTCCAAAACGTCCTTTATCCAATTTTTTTCGAAATTGAGTTACTGTTACCATGGCATTCCTCACATTATTTTACATCATATTAGACTATGTTTTTGATTCAAAACGGCCTTTAAACCAATATGATTCAATAATAAAGTGTTGAGAAATGCCTCTTATGGTTCCATAATGTCCCTTATCCAATCCAACATGGCTGCCGTTTCACCCACTACTTTTTCTTAACAAAACGACCTTTATCCTTGACTTAAATTAGCAGGTGTGCCATTTTGTTTTCAAAAGTGACTCTTTGACACAGTGCAAGTACGTACCAACTATTTTATGAAAAAAAAAACCAATTTAAAATCATTTTGTAGGGTTTGCTCTGGGTGGAATGTGTTGTAGTAGAACTGGTGGTAAGCTGGAGTATATATTCTGTTTACTTTTGACGATAGGTTATGCTGTTTGGTCATTGTGAAGGTAATGCTTGTGTTGTGTCAACTATGGTTGTTTTGCTCGTTTATAGTTCTAAAATATTTACAAATTATTGAAGTGAGACTGTTATAAGTGACTGTGTAGGCTGTGTTATATGCCTAAATTGATAAATAATTGGTAAACCGGTAAAACCATAGTGTAACATTGGGGCTTACTATGGAGGAACTCCAACCTCAAACTAATGAACAAGAGGTTATGGAGGGACCAAAAATAATTCCTTCCCCGAAAAACAAAGGGAGGAAACGCAAAAAGGATCCAGAGACATGGAAAAAGACAATCAAGGAGCAGAAGCAATACACATCAAAGAGTTTGCCGAAACTGCTACAGTGCGTTCATTCTGGTAAAGTTTTTAAGTGCGATCAGTTCACAATGCAAGATGTTCGTAAGTTCCATGGAGGCTTTTATTCTTCAAAGAATAAAATTGATCAGGACAACTATATACTTAAATATACTTTGAGTGAAACCCCTAAACGGAGGAGAACTAATGAAGAGGAACGGAAACAAAATACTGAAAATTGGAATCGGTACCTTATTCCACATACCAAGTTTGGAAACACAACTTTGTTACAGGTATGTAAGAAATCTTTTTGTGGTGTACTTGGTATTAGTGAAAAAGGAGCTCAAAGAGTTTGTAAGAGACATTTTCACTCCAGAAAACTAGCCACAGAGAACAGAGGTGGAAACCATAAGTATAAGCTGTTCGAAGCTAAAAGGCATTCTGTCAAGTCATTCATAGAGAGCCTCTGGCCTCTTGAAAAATATTATTGTAGAAATACCAATGTTACAAGGCAGTATTTTGCAAGCCACCTTTCAATAAGTAAATTTCACAAGGTTTACAACTCAAAAGTTGAAGATGATCTTCAAGTGCCATATTCATATTTTTATGAAATTTTTGTGAAAGATTATAACCTAAGCTTTGGCTCACCAGCTGTAGACAAATGCTCCAAATGCATCAGTTTCAATTAAAATTAGAAAGTGGGGACAAATCAGTTGAAACTGAATACACACTTCATAAAAAAAGAGCAGATTCTTTTTTTTCCCTACTTCAGACACAAAATGAAGATGAAATCACACTATCGTTTGACTGTCAGAAGAATTTGGTTTTGCCAAAAATACCTGACCAGGCAGCCTACTACAGCCGGCAATTTTATTTATATAATTTTACTATTTGCCAAGTGACATCAATAGATAAGCAGACGAAAGACAATGTTTTTATATACCACTGGACAGAATCTGACTTTAAAAAAGGTTCAAATGAAATTTCCTCAGCGGTTTTTCATAGGTTACAAAATACTTCCCTCCAGGGAGTCTCCACTGTAAGGCTTTTTGCGGACGGTTGTGCTGGACAGAATCGAAATAGTGCAATGATGTGTATGCTTCAGTACTGGTTGGTGAATGAAGCACCAGCTAATGTCAAGAAAATTTGTCTAATTTTTCCTATCCCAGGACATTCATACATGCCACCCGACCCTGTATTTGGGAGAATTGAAAAGGAAATCCTAAAGAATGACACTATCATTAAGCCTGAGAAGTATATTGAAATATTTAATGAATGTGGCACAGTTGTAAGTATGACTGAGAGTTGTAATATTTTTGATTGGAAGGCCGTTTGTGAGAACTACCAGAAGAAACCAAAGGACTGGCATTTCAAGTTTTCATCAGCTAAAAGGTTTATCATAACACGAGGCACTGTTCGACGCAGGTGAACCATGGTACAATACGAATTTAGCCAAGGCCAAAAAAGTAATAAAACCAACATTTAAAGTTCAAGATTTCCAACTACCGTTGTTACTTCCTGGAGTACCAGTAAAAGATCTCACGGTTAAAGATGTCAAGAAACTTCTTACTCTTCACTTCGGAGAAAATTGGACTGACAATGAAGAACTGGCCTTCTACAAAAATATCATATGCAACGCAGTACAAGATAGGCCTGATGAGCAATCAGAAGATGAAAATGAGGGTGGACTCATGGACGATGAAAATGAGTTTTAAGTTCAGAGGACTTTTAAGTAAAGGAATACCCTTAAGGTACCCTTAAAAATACATTAAATGAAAATAATGTAAAGAAAATTTATAATATTTATTAAATAATTAATAAAAATTTAAAGAATATTTATTACATTTTTTCTATTATATTATAGAAAAAAAATAATAAAGAATAATAAAGAAAATTTTTCTTTATAAGATTTGTAGTTTTTTTATTTTACTTTTAATTAATTTTTTACCCATTCACACTAGCCTTACTAAGAAATTATTTCTGTATTTCAAAACAACAACAAACATTGTAGACACAGAAAATAAAATTATGATTCTTCTTAAAACCGTTGTTAATTACTTTTTTTTCAAACTGTCTCTTATACTAACTTATTATTTCCAAAATGTCTCTTATCCTTATTTTGGTTCCAAACTGTCCTTTATCCAAGAGTTTTTTTTGAAATAAATTAAAATCAGAATAACATATGTTTTTGATGTTTTTCTAACAATAAAACTAGATATTTAAGGAGTTAACAGAAAAAAATTCAAGTTTATAAATATAATGGTTATTTTTTAATGTGTTTTTTACTGTTTACCGCAATTTGTGCTGACTGGATAAGAGACATTTTGTTACCAAGCGACTCATATAATAAAATTAATAAAATGTATTATATTATTTCAAAAGAGACGAAGTAAAGAGAGCAAATTCCTAGTTATTAGTTCATTACAATGTGTTCCAAAACAAGTCTTTGTGTAAAAGACACATATTGTATTCCAGTTAATTAGGTCTCTAGCGTTTGTTTTTTTTTCGAACAGAAATATTATTTTGACATATATCATTCAAATCTGACAAACATTCTCCTTACAAGTTTCTTAGAAAGAAATAAGAATAATAAATTTATACTGTGCTCGCAAGTGTAGAGACTCTCCTGTTTGACTATTAATATTAAATAGTTGTTTGACTATCCACGCCTGTATGGATTGTTTTATTTTACTATAATATTGAGTTGGTACATAACAGTATTTATGACATTTATTTTCTTGGGTATATTTTATTAAACGTTACTGTTCAACAAAGGTCAGAATAATGTTAGTTTTTATTTATAACAACTGGAAACAAAATTTTATAATGCTCAGAACATTGGGAGGGGGGGCGACTGCCACCCCTTGCCAAACCAAAGTTACGCCTATGCTGATATTATTATGGCAAATTGGTACTATACCTTTATCCATTCCCTGCAGTCATTTACGATATTTCGATTATGCGATTGTTTGGCTTTGATTTTTAGTGAATCGGACATAATTTTATGTAGGTGAAAGAATTATATAAATTTTAATTTCTATGTTGCAAAATAGTTGGCTGGCGAGTGCAGTTGGTGTTCGTAGTCCTTTTTACTTCCATGTTCTATAAGGAAATGGAAGTATGGTGATGGCAAAAAAAATCGTGTTCGAGATTATTGCAGATTCTGATTGTACTACCCTCAAAACATTAAAAAATATCGGTATGGAGAACCATACATGACTTCCATGTTCTAAGATTTATATTTAAAATCATTTTCAAAATGAAATATTTCCATAGAAACTACTTATTTCTACTTACTGTTTCAGCCTTAACCACAGTACTGTGGTCACTAACGTATACCACCTCACGTTATCGCACTCGATTTTCACTGATGATGGAAGTCGATGGCACTGCCGAAATGTCTGGTTTTGCAGAAAACTTTCGTCTTCTACGGCCAAACAGGACGGGAAGGAATTTTAACAACAAACTACTTCATTGTTGCCGATAACGTAGTACATATATAAATATCGGTATGGAGAACCATACATGACTTCCATGTTCTAAGATTTATATTTAAAATCATTTTCGAAATGAAATGTTTCCATAGAAACTACTTCTTTCCACTTATTGCTTCAGCCTTACCCACAGTACTGTGGTCACTAACGTATACCACCACACGTTATCGCACTCGATTTTCACTGATGATGGCAGTCGACGGCACTGCCGAAACGTCTGGTTTTGCAGAACGATAACTGCCGTAAATTCAAACTGAATCAACTACTTTTTTGCATACCATTTTGAATTATAGAGTACTCAAGGTCTGTTGATTTTGTTTAAGATCGGTTAAGGGAAAGGGGTAGTTTACCAGCAACATTTTATGTTTTAACAAGGGTAATTTTTTTATGATGAAAGATAACTGCTGTAAGTTCAAAGATAATCAAATAATATTTTGCATACGTTCCTGAATTGTAGGGAACTCAAGGCCTGTTGATTTTGGTGAAGATCGGTTAAGGGAAAGGGGTAGTTTACCTGCAACATTTTATGTTGTAACAAGAGACATTTTTTCATGACGAACGATAACTGCCGTAAATTCAAACAGAATCAAATAATTTTTTACATATGTGCCTTAGTTGTAGAGTACTGAATACCTATTGATTTTGGTGAAGATCGGTTAGGGGGAAAGGGTAGTTTACCAGAAACATTTTTTGTTGTAACACGAGTAAGGTACTTAATTTTGATAAATAAAGTATCCTGATAAGAAGATCTTAATAATCCACTGTAGAAACGTAGATGAAGTATCTATAAATGAAGAGGCTAGTTGAACGAGGTGGGGGTAATTTTCTATAAATGAAAATTAAAGTTGAAGGGGGAGGGGATAATTTTTTATATATGTACTACGTTATCGGCAACAAAGAAGTAGTTTGTTGTTAAAATTCCTTCCCGTCCTGTTTGGCCGTAGACCAATGTTTTCTGCAAAACCAGACGTTTCGGCAGTGCCATCGACTTCCATCATCAGTGAAAATCGAGTGCGATAATGTGAGGTGGTATACGTTAGTGACCACAGTACTGTGGTTAAGGCTGAAGTAGTAAGTAGAAAGAAGTAGTTTCTATGGAAATATTTCTTTTCAAAAATGATTGTAAATATAAATCTTAGAACATGGAAGTCATGTATGGTTCTCCATACCGATATTACTACCATGTTCCTTAAGGGAATGGAAGTATGGTGATGGCAAAAAAAATCGTGTTCGAGATTATTGCAGATTCTGATTGTACTACACTCAAAACATGAAAAAAAGTCGTTTTTTGAAATGTGTGTGTGTGTGTGTGTGTGTGTGTGTGTGTGTGTGTGTGTGTGTGTGTGTGTGTGTGTGTGTGTGTGTGTGTGTGTGTGTGTGTGTGTAGATTGTTTTTTTGGCAAACGATAACAGCCGCAAATTCAATCAGAATCAAATAATGGTTTGCACATAGCCCGGAATTGTAGAGTTCTCAAGACCTGTTGGTTTTGGTGAAGATTGGTTAAGGGAAAGGGGTAGTTTACCAGCAACGTTTTTTTTATCAAGAGTAATTTGTGTATATGGCAAACGATAACAGCCGCAAATTCAAACAGAATCGAATAATGTTTTGCATACAGCCCTGTATTGTAGAGTTCTCAAGACCTGTTGGTTTTGGTGAAAATCGGTTAAGGGAAAGGGGTAGTTTACCAGCAACGTTTTTTTTATCAAGAGTAGTAATTTGTTTATATGGTAAACGATAACAGCTGCAAATTCAAACAGAATCAAATAATGTTTTGCATACAGCCCTGAATTGTAGAGTCCTCAAGACCTGTTTGTTTTGGTGAAGATCGGTAAAGGGAATAGGGTAGTTTACCAGCAACATTTTATGTTTTAACAAGGGTAATTTTTCTATGATGAACGATAACTGCCGTAAATTCTAACAGAATCAACTACGTTTTTGCATACATTTTTTAATTAAAGAGAACTCAAAGTCTGTTGATTTTGTTGAAGATCAGTTAAGAGAAAGGGGTAGTTTACCTGTAACATTTTATATTTTAACATGGGTATTTTCTATGGCAAACGATAAGAACCGCAAATTAAAACAGAATCAAATAATGCTTTGCATACAGCCCTGAATTTTAGAGTTCTCAAGACCTGATGGTTTTGGTGAAGATCGGTTAAGGGAAAAGGGTAGTTTACCTGCAAGGTTTTTTTATCAAGGGTAATTTTTTATGGGAAACGACAAGAGCCACAATTCAAACAGAATCAAATAATTTTTTACATACAGTCCTGAATTATAGACTAATCAAGACCTATTGTTTTTGGTGAAGATTGGTTAAGGGAAAGGGGTAGTTTACCAGCAACGTTTTTTTATCAGGTGTAATTATTACTTTTTTCTATGGCAAACGATAACAGCCGCAAATTCAATCAGAATCAAATAATGGTTTGCATATAGCCCGGAATTGTAGAGTTCTCAAGACCTGTTGGTTTTGGTGAAGATCGGTTAAGGGAAAGGGGTAGTTTACCAGCAACGTTTTTTTTATCAAGAGTAATTTGTGTATATGGCAAACGATAACAGCCGCAAATTCAAACAGAATCGAATAATGTTTTGCATACAGCCCTGAATTGTAGAGTCCTCAAGACCTGTTTGTTTTGGTGAAGATCGGTAAAGGGAATAGGGTAGTTTACCAGCAACATTTTATGTTTTAACAAGGGTAATTTTTCTATGATGAACGATAACTGCCGTAAATTCTAACAGAATCAACTACGTTTTTGCATACATTTTTTAATTAAAGAGAACTCAAAGTCTGTTGATTTTGTTGAAGATCAGTTAAGAGAAAGGGGTAGTTTACCTGTAACATTTTATATTTTAACATGGGTATTTTCTATGGCAAACGATAAGAACCGCAAATTAAAACAGAATCAAATAATGCTTTGCATACAGCCCTGAATTGTAGAGTTCTCAAGACCTGATGGTTTTGGTGAAGATCGGTTAAGGGAAAGGGGTAGTTTACCTGCAAGGTTTTTTTATCAAGGGTAATTTTTTATGGCAAACGACAAGAGCCACAATTCAAACAGAATCAAATAATTTTTTACATACAGTCCTGAATTATAGACTACTCAAGACCTATTGTTTTTGGTGAAGATTGGTTAAGGGAAAGGGGTAGTTTACCAGCAACGTTTTTTTATCAGGTGTAATTTTTACTTTTTTCTATGGCAAACGATAACAGCCGCAAATTCAATCAGAATCAAATAATGGTTTGCATATAGCCCGGAATTGTAGAGTTCTCAAACCTGTTGGTTTTGGTGAAGATCGGTTAAGGGAAAGGAGTAGTTTACCTGCAACATTTTATGTTTTAACAAGGGTAATTTTTTATATGACGAATGATAACTGCCGTAAATTCAAACAGAATCAACTACGTTTTTGCACCTTTTTGAATTAAGGAGAACTCTAGGTTTGTTGATTTTGTTGAAGATCGGTTAAGGGAAAGGGGTATTTTACCGGCAACGTTTTATGTTTTAACAAGAGTAAAGGTACTTAATTTTGATAAATAAAGTATCCTGATCAGAAGCCTGTAATAATCCACTGTAGAAATGTAAATGAAATATCTATAAATGAAGAGGTTAGGTGAACGAGGTGGGCATAATTTTCTATTAATGAAAATTATAGTTGAAGGGGAAGGGGAGAATTGTTTATATGTGTACTACGTTATCGGCAACAAAGAAGTAGTTCTTTGTTAAAATTCCTTCCCGGGCTGTTTAGCCGTAGTCCAATGTTTTCTGCAAAACCAGACTTTTCGGCAGTTCCATCGACTGCCATCATCAGTGAAAATCGAGTGCGAAAACGTGAGGTGGTATACGTTAATGACCACAGTACTGTGGTTAAGGCTGAAGCAATAAGTAGAAAGAAGTAGTGTCTATGGAAATATTTCATTTCGAGTATGATTTTAAATATAAATCTTAGAACATGGAAGTCATGTATGGTTCTCTATAACCGATATTTTTCGAACAGAAATATTATTTTGACATATATCATTCAAATCTGTCAAACATTCTCCTTATAAGTTTCTTCGAAAGAAATAAGAATAATAAATTTATACTGTGCTCGCAAGTACAGAAACTGTCTCCTGTTTGACTATTTGTTAGTTTTTACAGTAATGCTTCATTTATACGTTTTTCAGGGGACTTCGAAGAAAAAAACGTGTAAGTGTGAAAAACGTATATGTGAAATAGATAACAGATAGTGTAAGTAAATGGTATGGACCTGAATAAAAATTACGTATGATTTGCAATTTGCAATACTACAATATAAACTGACAAAACACAACATATATAGAGAGAAAAACTACACAGAAATAATTAATCTCTTCCCCCCAAAATCCCCTGTTTATTCTTTTCCGCGGCTACAGAATAAACTACACCCTCAAATCTTCACAACCGCATCATAATTTCGTCCGATACATTACGGCGTGTTACAAAGCGTTTACTTGTCTCCAGGGCATTAACGAAGTCACGAAAACACACGGGGTCCTGCGTTGGTTCTTCGTCATCATCATCATCATTTTCTCCGTCCATTTCCTGTTGAATGCCATCAGCAATCTTCGATATGGTCATGGCTTCCGCAGTAAAAACGTTTTCGTGAATATTGACATTTTTGTCAAATGACGCATGCCCTTGTAATTTGCCCCATTCATCATCATCCACGGGAACATCACAACTATCTTCATTACTACAGACTTCATCATTCCTGAATCCAGCTTTGTCAAAGCAGTTGCCGACAGTGAGTTGCGATACTCTGTGACATGCAGCTGCGATGTAATGCGTTGCCTGTTAGAAGAGAGCAAAGCGTTACGAATTTTTGCAAATATAGAATTTACTGTAATTTCTTTAGGTAGGCCTACGCCTATAAGTTATTTTAGATATGGATTATCGCATTGGCTATACCTGGTATACACAGAAATCAAATGTAAGTTTTAGAGTAATGACAGAAAATCATGGTAGAAAATACAGGGATTAAAATTTGCGGGGTTAAAAAGATCCTCTACTCCTCTCCTGGTATCAAAACGTTTAATCTTTGTTTGAACATTCTACTACTTTATTCATTTCAATTTAAACAGTACGTATTTGAAATACCGACATAACATCGTGTATAATCATATGGTACAGTACTGCTTTCACTAGTTTCAAGTTATAAAAATCATGCAAAATCTTACCAGAAAAATGTGAATTTTCATTTCATCCTTCTTTCCAACGTCTACACAGTGGATAGCATACTGTAACAGCATCTTGATATGATGCAATTTAAAATTCGGATTATTCCCAGGTCTAACGATTGCAGTTCGCTTGTACAACTTGCAGGAAAAAATTCCACTCTCACGTTCTTTAGGTGTATCAGGAGGGTGTACCGTGTATCTGTCCACAAACAAAAGGATTTTTGGACTTATGCGCTCATGTTTGTATAGACGCCTCACAACCAGTCTTTAAACACTTTTGTCGTTATCCACAACTTATTGTTGTTAGCATATTCCGTAGGAAGCGCTGCAACATTTTTAAAACACTGCGGATTCGCAAATTTCTCTACAGTTAGGGGAAGCAGTTTATCACATTCGTCACTCTTTGAGCACAACAACTTTGTCACACGTTGTATAATGTAATTTATGCGTACTAATTGCATAAATTGAGTAATTATTAATTATATAAATTTATCGATCTCTAATCGTGAACTTGTTGCCGGTACGAACTTTGTCATACTCACATGTATCTAGCCCCGAAGTTGGACGCCATTTAATATAATGTAAATTATATTAATATTTACTTATAATGAGTAATATGCAATTCACTTGCATTAATTAATTACTTTCATGCCACGCGTTATGCAGCCATTTAATACAATGTAATTATTTTGATTATTCATAAACAAAATACTTGATATCATCTAATAAATTAATATTGTCAATTCATTTATTTTACTGAACAAAAGAAACTCTTAAAATTCTACTTTATATTTTATTCAAAAATTAAGTTAATATCTGGGTTATCTGTGGTAATAATAAACGCATATATAAGATCAACTTAAATAACTAGTTTATTTATCATTCACAATAAATTATAATCATACATATGAAACGTCGATGTACCTGTAAATACATACATATTTTATAAGAACAAATTCATGTTTTAATATATGCTGAAACAAAGAAGACATACATACATATATAAATCAAATAAGATAACAATTCATATTCTAATTATTGATGCGTTCATTAATCCCAGATAGTTTTTTGTTAATATATTCATTAATTACGTTTTTAATTCTGATTTATACTCATTGCGTTTACTAATAATTTCCCAGGATGAATTCTTTGAAAGAATTAGGTCAGTAGAAGTAACTAAATAGTAATGATTAAAATAATGGTTACTTGATTTATGAAATATCCATTAGTATTTGGTGATGTCCAGTCTCAGTGATGAGGATGACATGACGACACATCTCGTTGAATGCCGCTGATATCACAAACACTTGCACACACTTCCGATCACTCGCGTTGACGTAGATTTGTGTGAATAATTAATGTTTAGTGTTCAATTAAATACTTCATCTTACGATGTAAGTTGTGTGTTCATTTTAACGTTACTGTACATGTCTAATTCCACTTATATCACTGTTTTATCAAATATACGTGTGATTGATTAATTAGTTTAATGTTTCATGTTCTTTAAGGTTTTAATGAGATGTAGTAACACTGAATAAAATTAAGTTCAACTGTTTTGTATAGTACATATGTGGTGATATTTGTTCGTGTAACGATCTGATTGTTCGCTTTAAATAATTATTACCTAAGTCCGTTACATCGTACTTCGAAATTCACTATTAAAAGTTTACTAAGTCTGACTATCGTGACATGATGATTTCACTAAGTATTAACTCCCGAACTTGAGTTATCTCTCCGAACAATTAAATATACTCTTGAGAACTTAGAGTAAAACTGACTTCATACTTAAAGTGTATTACGTGAAAAATTAAGATATACTGGCTTCCGAACAATTAAAGTGAACTGTTTGGAAAATTGAGATATACTGGACTCGTCCCCGTCTTGGACATAGAGTTTTATTAAATCGTCCCTACTCAAAATTTTGTCCCTGGCGCTGTTTACGCCTTCTTTACTCGTGATTGGTCAGTTTTGAGTTTTCTTGGAATAGTTTGTCCCACTATGTTAAGACCCTCCGTCATCGTTCTTCTGATAGGTTCTTTGTTTTGTTGCTATGGAAACAGTCCTCTCCACAAGTGTTTTCCGTGGCTCTGGGCTTCTGATAGGTTCTCAGACATCCCCCGATTTTGCTCTGTCGAACGTTGACCCTTTTCGTAGAAACTTTAGCTATTATACGCTTGTCTATCAACCCATTGTCTGAAGTAAACTCAGTGTTTTTCTGGATTGCCTTTTATCTGTACTTTCGGTTCTCCCGAAGTATTGTTCTGTGTTATACCCCTTTTTTGTAGCTATTAATAATTTTGGACATCTGCTGGCTGGTGAAGTCACCCCAACTTTCCACTCGTAAATTCCGTCTGACACTTAGACGATATCTCCAGCTGCGTAACATGACTTGAGTTTTTGTCTGATCTCTGCTTTAGTATTGTTTCTTAAGGTGCAGTGCATCCGTTCCTTTGTAACATATAGTTTTCCCGTTTTTGTAGTCCATCGTATATTGATGTAACTTGGTCGAACATCTGCCACATTTCTCAGTACAAGTGTGAATGTCCTCGCCTACATTGTTACAGCTGTAGTGAGCAATAATTCTGAACTAAACTTTCCCTGTCATCTTGTACAACCAATTTCTATAGCCGAGTCGAACTTAACGTCTTTCTATTGTCTAGTTAGCGACGCTGCTCTGACATCTTCTCATTACGTTTTATTTATTGCGTCAACTATAAGTCGTTGACACCGCTTCGTGTGAACGCACTCCGTCGAGGAGAAAATTTAAAAATTTTTAAATTTTTGCTCGTTACAGTTGTTTACTCTGCTTCTCCCACCATGACAGTTGTTCCCTTTGAATGCTGTTGTACGGTCAGAAAGTAAATTAAAAAAAAGCCTGTTTCATCGCCTTTGAACATGTTTTTGGGAGCTCACTGATACGTTAGTTCCCTCAAATGGGTTTCTTCCACTCATGCTCTGTATTAACGTCTACACTCTTTCTCTCACTGTACACCCTTTTGCTGCCGATGCTATACCTTATCTTAAATTTTTGTAGCCAGCTGGTCGACGCATCAAAATCTTCGACATCGAACGTGGCTCCCAATGCATTTGCTTTTTCGCAAGTCACTGGCCCGCTGATAGGAATTCCTTCTGCTCTGAGCTGCTAGAACTGACACTGTAACAGACAGTCTTGCCAAGCGTTCATATTTTCTGCCTTGAATACGTTTCGTTTATTACTAGAAACACCAAACACACGAGCACTTTCTTCAGTTTCAGTTGCCTTAGCCACAATTGAATTTAACGTCGACGGAGCAATCCTTTACCTTTGGCATTGTCTACTGGCTTCTTGTTCCCGATTTCCTTCGTTACTTCCAAAATGTTTAATTTCTCAGCGATCGTAACGCACTTCCACTTCTTTCCAATCATTTTCTACTCACGATGTTACCTCTAATAGAAACAGTAACGAACTGATATCGACGAAGCGGTGGAAGTTTACTAGCAATGAGCAAATAGCATACGTTTCTAGGAGTCTACGGTAGGTCAAAGGTTACTCAACAACGGCTAACTCAGGCGAACAGCACTAACTGACGATTCCCTAGAAATGTAGTCTGTCCAACTTTTCCAGATATTCTTTTTCAATGCTTTCTACATGTTTGCATCTTTTTTTCCAGTCGTCAGCAGTCACAGATGAAATCATTTCTTCACATAAGTTTTTCACATCATTTAAATTAAACGTTACATTTTTTCAGCAACACCCCGCTTAATTTCTGACCACATCATCTCTATAGGATTTAGTTCAGGGTGGTAATGGTGAAGCCTTAAAACTAAATGTCCTCTGCTTTGGAGAATTTGATCTATAAAGTATGTTTTAAAGTTTGATTTATACATTATAACAACTTCATAAAGTTCTGCTTTAACCATATCAGGACGGAACGGTATTGCGTGTCGTGTTAGCTAGTCTTGCATATCACGTTTCGTAGAATTAGACGTAGGTGTTTTTTCTAGCTGCAGCCAACGCCTTTGGGGGCCCGGGGCGGGAGTTCCTAGCCGTGCCCCCCCCATTATTAATCACTCCCCATATTGTGCCTCTACTATCGGCACCACAAAACTGAGTCATAATCTTATATCCATAAAAACGATTGGAAAAAAAATATGTGGAAAGAACTAACTATGTAAGTATTAATAGAACTTAAAGGAAAAATAAAATAAAAACACAGATTTTGCGTTTTTTTATTATTTTTTCAAATATGTAGTTTTTATTTCAATTAAAATTAATGATAACATGTAGAAAATTGCTTAATTTTTCAACTTAAATCCTTACTACGTACATGTTCTGACGTATTATAAAACTAGGCAAAATATTTAATTAACTTCAGTACTGAATCCGTATATTGTGAACATCATTTGCTGAAAAACATTTTCAACCATTGTTAGTTGTAAATGAAAGTGTTGTACTGATAATTACGTCCTACAAAATATGTAGCACATATTTAATTATAAGACAGCAAAAACTTACACAAAATAAAATACTCTCAATGATTTATAGAAACTGCTTTTTACGAGCTTTTGCTTCTGCAAATATTTTGATACATTCGTCAAAGTTTATTGTATTAGCTACTTTACTTTCTATAGAAAGTATGGCTAAACTATTCAGTCTTGATTGACTCATTGTTGAGCGAAGATAACTTTTTATTAGATTTAACTTTGAAAAACTTCTTTCAAAAGAAGCAATGGATACACATATCGTTAAAAATATCCTAAGTGCTACACAAAGTTTGGGAACTGATTCTTGTAAGTCCATTTCGATAATAAAATCCAACTTTTTCAATAATGACCATTGTTTTGCCACTTCTGTTTTGATGTCTGCAGCTTGAACGTGACGTCGTAGCCGCTGTATTTCGGGTAACATTTCTTCCTTTTGGAGTTCATCAAATGTCTGGGTTAGGTTTGAAATGAGCTGAGGGAGTTCTTCAACATCTGTCTCCATAAGATGAGCAGACTGTATAGCAGCGAATCGTTCATTCATAGTTTCCATTGAAGCCGATCTCATTGTCAGTTCTTGATAAAATTTATCTATACATTCAAACATGCATCTTCTTAAATCTTGTTGTACAGAGAGTCCTTCGTCTCTTGCGTTTTCTTCCTGCATCATTTTCTTGAATCTTCTACGTCCACTTTTTTCAACTGGTATGTCCAAGTCATTACAAGTGTTTGTTGCAAAATCAAGCGCACTTCCAACCATCTCTTCTCGATTTTCTTGTAAAAAAAGTTTCAAAGTTTTCAACTTTTGTACACTTTTGTCAAGTGTTATCCCCTTTATCTGAAGATATTTTTGAGCATGGTTGACTTCTTCAAGAACGTGACACCACAAATGAAGGTAGGCAAGAAACGTGAAGTTGCAGATGTTCGTCCATAAAATTTCTGCTGAACCTCTTGTGTCAACATTTTCAGTTGGTTCGCACAACTTTTCTACAGCCTTTACCAACTTTTCATAGTATTTCATCACAGGTTTTACTGCCTCATGATGTGCACTCCATCTAGTTTGTGACAACTTTTTTACTGTTACTCCTAAGGTTTCAACTAGTACATCCCATCTGTGAGTTGAACACGAAAAGAAGTTGTAAATGCTTTCATTTATTGCTTTTGAATGCAACTGGCGAATCCTTGTTTGAACACCGGAGTGGACACCTGCCATAGTGGAAGCGTTATCGTAGCCTTGACTTCGGCATAGATTCAAGTCCAGTCCGTCACTGTTAAGTGCATTCAATATTTCTTCTGTAACATCAAGAGCCTTCTACCAGCAAGAGGGAAAAATCCTAAGAACGACTCTCTCACCTCAACTTTTCCTCCTTCAGTATGCACATACCTGATTACTTCGCTCATCTGATCTTGGTGAGGTACATCAGGTGTACTGTCAAAAAGTATGCCATAGTACATCGCCTTATTTACATCTTCAATGATTTTCTCTTTGACAATTTTCCCCAAAAGTGAAATAAACTCATTTTGAATTTTAGGGGACAAATATGACGTTAAAACTTCCCCTTTTGGTACAGTCTGTTGCTGGATTCTCACCAAATGTTCTTTTAGCACACGATCATAATGTGAAAGGAGTTCGACTAATTCTAAGAAGTTTCCCCTGTTTTCAGAAAGTTGATGCTCCCTATGTCCTCGTAAAGGCAAGTTTTGTTTTGCTAAAAACATAGTGATATCAAGTAGTCTATGTAACATATTGTTCCACTTTTTTTTTTCTCCTTCTAGAACTTACCGATATGACACATGTTTCGTTCTTGTCGTCTTAGATAAACAAGTAATTAAGAAAAACTGTAGAAAGAAAGGGAGAAAAGACGAAACCACGTCGTACCCGAATCCGCAGTGGCGGTATACCAAAGGGCAGTATAACCGGCGACCACTGTAGTTGTTTTAATACACTTCTATTTTGCACTTACTTTGTCAGATCAGATAACAGTAAGCCAATAAATTTATAAATGAAGGAAGGACTGCAGAAAAAACGTAATGAACTACAGTCAATTACTTACAAAAATAACTTTGGCACATTTACCATAAGTAAGGGAAATAGCACACCTAGTCAACAAGACGAAGTCAACTGCGGACTGACTGTTTTCGTGTTTGTAAACCACGCAGCGCTTGGCCACCGCAACCTTCTTCAAGGTCATGTCCAGCCGCGGCTCATGGCAGTGATGCCAATCCATGCATAATTTTTTTATGTTGTCTTTTATTTCAATGAAACATAAGAGTCCGCAGTGGCTTAGTGGATATAACGATAGGTCTTCTCATTCGGAGGACCGAGGTCTGAATCCCGGCCCGGCACCTCTGGCTTTTTTTCGAAAGAAACAATGCTATGTGCTGTATGACAATAACCGCTGTACTCAAGTGGGTCGGATTCCACTATAAGCAGTAGGACCCGTCATTATGGGGAGTTATGACCCATAATGATGAGTAGGATTAGGGTTTTAATTGTAAATGGGTATATCCCGTAAAAATGTTAAATAAATAAATAAATAAAATAATAATAATATTCCTTATAGTTAGAAATGTAAACTAGGTTATATGATTTATTTCTTATGTCATAAAAATATATATATTCGAAGGCCTCTTACAATTTAGAATTACCCGCAATAATCTATGAATAGAATGGGTTGTAAAAAATGTGATTTAAGTTTTTTATGAGACACATTTTAAATTTTAAATACAAATTCATCTCGTCATGGGGCCTCACCCAGGCAGGGGCCTGGGGCGGTACGCCCCCCCCCCCCGGTACGCTACTGTCTAGCTGTATATTATGATAGCTGGCATTGTCAATTACCAACACACTGTTGGCGGGCAAATTTTTCTTCAATACAACGTCTGTAGTTGTCAGCGTTCATGTTATCATGGTAATCTCCTGTATTTTGGTTAGATTTAAAAATCAGCAGTGCGTTTGGAACAAACCAGTATTGACTGCCGGCGTGAACAATAATTAATCTTTGTCCTTTTGCAACTGGAACAGCGTAGCCACCAGGCTGAATCTGATCATTCCAGGTGTACGGAAGTGTGCGGCTGCTATGAATATATGTTTCGTCCTGATATACTACGGTTCTGCCTTCTTCTCTAAATTTTTTTATGTTTTGTAAATGATGTATTCTCATAGCTCTTATTTCGTGAATTTCTGTTAATACAGGTCAATTATTTTTAGTTTGTACTCACCTAAAGCCTATTTCCTTCAAGATAATTTTTAGGCTGCTATTGCTGCCTTTAAAGTTGATAGATTCTTTTAATTTTTCTAACAGCTTTTTTACCGTTGGGAGACACTTTTCTTCAATGTAAACATTCCAAACTGTTCTCCTAATTACACCTTTATCAAAATCATCAAGCCCGGTTATAGGTTTAGGAACGGTGTTTCTTTCTCGGTGTGCTAAACGACGTTCCTGCTTCTGCATCTGGACTGTGTAGCTGTTGACCTTCCTTTATTATTCTCCTCACGGAGCTATGAGAATACCCGTCGCTTTTGCAACACGCTCTTGTACTTTATGGAAATCTAAGAAAGGTTTCCCACTTTCAACCTCACTCTTCATGAAATTATACACATTCCACACTACCTCACGAGTCTGGCTATGCAGAGTTTTTTAACTCAATTTGAAAATTTTGGGGGACATATTAATGTACGTTTCACACTAATATTTAAAACATATACGCGCAATTATGAAATAGTTCATTAACACTCTTCTAAAATATAATAATACATGCTCTAATAAAATGTAAATAGGTAGCCTACAACTAATTTCACTGATTAACACAAATAGTTTTGTCGTCACAGTATAATTTTTAAATGACTATATACCACATTTGCAAAGCCCGATGTGCACATTCCAGAACACTGCACAAAACTGTTCTGCGCATGTGCGAACTGAATGAAAATTTTGTTAGCCTCGCAATGAGGCACTTGTCTACTGCACTTCGAGACCTCAGTGTTCAATTTTCATTGTCCTGGCTCTACCTGAAGTTGATGATAGTGAGATGGATGACACCACGATAGACGTTCCATAAGAACCAATTGATTCAGTTACTGATCCAGATTGGGAACCCCCACGAGGACATAGAGATGCACCAATCGTACAAAGTGAATATCACTTGCGACCTAGAGACAGTTTAGTTCCCCTTCATAGATTATTAGATTAATGAGGATGAAACTTGCATCACATTACTATTTTCAGTTGTATTTGCTCTTGGAGATACAACACTACTGGTTATGATACCCACTGCTATACTCCTCAGCGATTCCGTTACTGCCAATAATACCAGCAACATGATAATAACGAACAGTACACTCATCGACTGTGAGTCTGAGCATGAACACTGTTGCAAGCTGGATAAGGGGCTAATTTTCCTCCGTGAAAGAGATATAATTGTAACACGGATACTTGGACCATTGCCACAACAATAGGAGTGCAAGAGTATGATGAAATTATTCTACAAATCGAAGCGCTGTTCGCATACCTAGAAGCACAACAAAATAAAACAGAAATCCGAGATCTGATTCCTTCCTTTGAGCTATCCGGCTTAGAGTTAACCTGAATGTAGTTCGACAGCAAGTAACTAATCTCAAACTCTTACTTCCTGTTAGCAGTAATAGTTTCCAAACGAGGTCTTGTAAATGGTATGGGTAGTGTCCTGAAATTCCTCTTTGGTACTATGGATGATGATGATTATCAAAAATTAAATTCAAAATTAGAACAATTAGAAAATGATGGCAAATGGATAGTTCATGTAGAAGCTGATCGGCTGACTTATGTGCGAAAATTAACTAATGAAGTAGATGGTAACTATAAAGCTATACAATTGTTAGTCCAGACTTTGAAGTCTACTGTAACCGAGATTAATAACGTTAATTTTTCTATATGGACAGAAATTCAACTGCTTAAGAAACGCTTAACTTATCAAGCAAAGATTTCATCCTTTTTTAGAGAGTTAGAATTGACTATTCTATGTCTATGTTGTAGACAAACAGTTGATACAACTTCAAGAAGCTTTAGATGTGACTGCAAAGGGATACTTAAGCTCCATGCTTATTTTCCCTACTAAACTGTACACTATGCTAAATGAAGTAGTACTAAAATTGCCAACAGGTTTATCTTTAATAATTGAAAATGAGTTAGATAAAATTTACAACTATTATCAGTTGGGTAAGGTGCATGCAATTCCATCTAGGAATGTAATTAGATTAATAATTGAAATACCACTACAGTCTAGCGTTAGCCGCTTAGAACTATACACTGTGAAAGTGTTGCCATATTATAATGAACTGCTTAATCATTCTTTATCAATAAGAAAAGAATCTGATTACCTAGCCGTAATGTTAGATCATCAAAATTATGTACTGTTAAATGAAGCGACGGTGAGAGAGTGTCTCCAGCCGTCTTATGGAGTATGTTCCATCAGTCTACTCCTACATAGTGCTACAGGGAATCCAAGCTGCGAGTATTCACTGTTCAGGGGCAACGAAGCCGCTGCACAACAGTTGTGTCAACGAAACATCATGACTAACTTCAGCGCACCTGTCGCACCCAGGACCAGAAGGAAATTTTTGGATATATAGTGTACCGCAGAGTATCCGAATTACGCTGAAATGTCCTATGTCTGACAACCATCTTTGACAGACCAAGTTACTAACAAGATTCTAGATGGTACAGGAATACTGTACAACACTAAATGCTGCTTCATCTATTCAAAATATTTTACCATCTCTCCATATTTCGATGGCCAAACCACAGCCAAGATCCAAGCTAATCACATAATCATACCTCCTATTAAAAACTTTATGACCCCGACTGAGATAAGTACGTTCTCAGCCAAGACTAACCTGTCTGTCGCAAACAAACAGCTAACAGCCATCCAGGAAATAATACAGAACTTGAGTAAACAAGCTGATGTCATCACCATTGATGAGATTCAAAGGAAATTAGAATCGCTGCAAGTGTCCGCCATTCACTGCAACGATACATCACACTCATTCATACTTATCGTAATTCTTATCACATTTGTTGTGGCCGTAGTATTTGTAATTGGCTTACTACAATATTCTTGTATGCGTAACCTTCTTACGCCAAACTTCCTCGAACAGACAGCACGCATTACCACTCCAAGGACACACACAGCAGTCAATTATGAGGAACTCCATCAGAGTAACACCATGACGTTCCACTTCACTGAAGGTCAAGTGATTGCTACTCCTTAACCTTTGCTCAAGTTCAAGGACATTACGGTTGAAGTATGCCCAAGATGTCTAAAACTATAAACTCTTATCAATAGTTTACTGAGTGACTGAAGAACAAGTGATAGTGAATCCAAAAAGTGAAAATAAGTAAAACAAAGGTGAAAATAAAAGAACTTAAAAAAAAATCATTCTTCGATTACATATATTTTAAAATTGTATAACTAATTATGTAGGTTAACACTAACCTTTTATTTAGAAAACCCTAGAATTAGTATGCTGGAAGTGTAACCCGATAGCCTTAGAATCTCTAGTATTTAAGTATATCCATGTATGTCTATCTATAGGTTTATCTTGATACCGACGTGTACAAAAGAGTCTTATTAAAAGAATGGTTCATGGAACCCTTCTTTTTAAAAGAGGGGAGTGATGTAGTGCCCAGGTAACCTCCAGGTCACCTGAGGCTCCCTAAGAACCCAGTCTGGTACATTCATCTCTTTAATCACCCTCCATTCCTTTAACTGTCTATTCAAATTACTCTCGTTAGCCTCCTGCCTCTTTATTATTCATATTAATCACGTCATACCCTTTGTCCTCTCTCTGTACATCAATACAAGGAAACAAAAAGTCTAATATATTTGACAGTTCTATCTCTTTGTTGTAATTTAACGCTTGATAAAGAAAACCACTCAGTTACCACAATATACATCACTTCCTGAGACAGAGAAGATAAGACTATAATTGTCCTGACATATCGCACGTCATCATCTTCGTCTCCGCTTGGCCATTGTTTGGCGTTAATTCAAAATCCCAACCAATAAGACAATGATGAGACGGGCAGGACACCTGAGTTAACAGTGGCAGTAACATCCCTATAAATTGGAATGTTATGCTTCATTCTGCCTCTCAATCGTTCAATAGAGGCCAGATCATTCGAGGGGTCCTCGCTTGCCAGCAGTACGTTCATAGAAGTGTCACAATGTGTCGCTACACCTCTCACCTCTACGTTTACCATAAGAGACTCTTTTGTAAACGGTCTAAGATAATCAGTAAAATATAAAGTCTAAATCAGTACAGTAAAATAACTAGAGTCTTTTGTGTCTAAAGAATTATCTGTCTAAAGAATCATTACGTAATGTGTCAGACGACACTAGATTAACTTAGGGAATTGAATAAATTAACCTTTTGTTCTTAGTAAATGAAATTGTCGGTCTTAATTATTCAACAATCCCAACACCATTAGACCATCCATCCTGTATATCTAACCTTAACCGCTCGGGCACGACAATAGTTTATTGTTGGTTTTGTTTATTTAAACTGTAACTAAAATTCTAATTAATGATTCTTCTGGTATCAATTATTCTGGATCCACTGTTCATACACATGAGTCATGCTTGGTTTCCTTATTAATTAATTTTGATTCCTTGTGGAGCCACGCACCCCCCATTCTTTCTCATGTGATTAATGTACAAATTAAAAAGTGTGGGTGATAAAGGATATCAATGTCTTACACCTCTACTTAGGCCTATATGTTCAAACTTGTTTCTTCTAGTCATTTTAAAACTTGTGTCCTAATACCTGACAACAGCATTGCATTATCCTGTGTTTTGCAATATGACATTCACAGAATAAACAAACAAAAAATCGTTTACAGAATTAAAAAATTGGATGTGGGCAGAATTGGACTGGGCAAGGGGACATCAGATGATTATGAACATTACTTAACAGGAGGCCAATGTTTGTAGCGCGATTAGAACAACAGTCATCTACAAGATGGAGGAGAGATCTTGCCAAATACTATAGTTGCTGGAAATATTTCTGGAAAACGAGTAGGGAGTTAAGCATAAATGCAGGCAAGTGCAAAAAATAAGTTTCTAATAATGTCCATTTTTAAATTTTGACATAAGGATTAATGACAAATATGATGAAGAATAAAGGAAAAAGAAGAAGAAGATGATGAACTATGGATTTTTTAAGTGTGTCATTAAATGGTTTCTTTAATTAAGAAAGTTGTGTTAGTGGTTATAATCACAAACAGAATTATCACTGTTGCACACCACTATAGAAAAATTATTCCGATTAGCGCTTTCAAGTTCTCAGCTCATCGTCAGATCGGAAATCCGTTTGACAGATTTCCAATCTGACGATGAGGTGAGACGCTTGAAAGCGCTAATCGGAATAATTTTTTTATAGTGGTGTGAAACAGTGATAATTCTGTTTGTAAATGGTTTCTAAATGCATTCTTTAAATGACGGAGAACTGTGTATCACTGCCCCTATCATTGCTAGTGCATTATACAATCAGTGGGAGGGAGGAAAGTGGGTGTTTCTTATTAAATCAAACAAAAAAGGAAATTTATTTAAATTTTTTATTTTCACCATACACAGCACACACGCACAATGCCCTTCTAGACAACATAAATTTGGCCCTAACATTATAACAACATGTGAGGCATCATATTGACGCAACACAATCTACCTATTCTATAAATATTAACAAATATTTCACTCACACACATGCACACATATAACATAATCTAGACAATATATGCATATATTTACAGATCAGTAATATCTTTATGAAATATGAGTATTTTTACTATCGTCATCATTACTCACATTATTAAATATTAATAATAATAATACAAAATTATACAAAACATTTATATTTAAAACTATATTTTTTCTATTTACTTCTATACTCACATTTATATAATGTCAAAATGACTAGGTACTTGTTAAATATAATATTGGCCATGTTTACGGATGTTTTAACAGAGTGTTTAGCCTACTTTAACCAAATTAAATACATCATCAATTAAAAGCACACTAAATCTTATATGTTCATGTATTCCTCTCTCTCTCTCTCTCTCTCTCTCTCTCTCGCTCTCTCTCTCTCTCTCTCTCTCTCTCTCTCTCTCTCACACACACACACACACACACACACACACACACACACACACACACACACACACACCTTAGTACAGTATATTATTGTTATTATTAAGTACTACAATTATTATCAACCTAAGAAAAATACAAAAATTGAGCAAATTCAAAGAGTGGTGATCAAATTGAGACAATAAAACTATTATTTTCTTATAACATTAATAAAAAATTACTTTCACTTTCCCACTTACTGTTATAGAAGATTAACAACAATCTTGTTAAAATTTAATTACATTTGTTTGAAACCAAAACCATTGTTTTCTGCCATCATAAAACTTGCTAATAGTTTATAACGTTTACAGTTTTTCATGGCTCGGACAATAATTGTAAGCAAGTAACTTTGACTTGTTTTCTTATTAATCACTCACAAGTAAATCATATTTTTACAAGAGGAGTAGCTGATTCCATCAGTCATAGTGATTCCTTACTAATCATTTCAAGTTAAATTGTTTACTTCTGCTGTTTCTATTAGTTAATGTTTGTTTTGTAACTGAAATCTGTATGCATCATATCTTTAAATAGCACACACATAAAGTACAACTCCAAAAATTAGAAAGAAAATTTCTCAGATTGTTACTAACCAAACCTCTCAAGTTATGACACATATGATAGGTATAATTTTTATTTATTGACCTAAAGTTCTAAAAAAAAAGGGAGAGACAAAATTAAAACTTAAGTAATGATAACCAAAACAAATTTTCAATTTAAATTTCAAATAAAATCACCAAAATCATATTCAAAAATAATATTTAAATAAAAAAGCTAAAAGCACTTGTTTTTAATGTTTTATTAACACATCAGATTCTGTGATGATTTTCACCTCATATGTCATATACACTATGTCCAGTCCCGGAAGGCGACTAGAGGATTAGGAGACCCTCACTCACACATACACACACACACTGACAGGCCGCCTAACAATAGACAGGGACAGGCCTTTGACCTGCACTGCTGTCTTTTTAGTTACAGTCCACTACAATAAATTAAATTTTATTGTAGTACTTAAACTTTTAATTTTGATTGTTCCATTGAATTCAGACTGTAATTTGATTTAAAATAAGTCCAAACACGAAGTATTTATGGTGATATTCAAATGTTTTACATTTATTTGTTTGTTTTGAACTACTGTTATTGTTAAACTTTAGAACACCATCTAAGCGACTATTATTAAAAATGATGATTATTAAAAACTAAGTTACTGATCATCTTATTTATTTTTCAACTATTTTTCTGTGACACTCCCTTTAATATGTAATATTTTTACAAACTGATTTTTGATTTTACAACTTGACCTCAAAATTACGAGAATCTTAAAATTGCTGGCGTCGGCATTGGCTTTTTTTTTTGTAACTGTTCCAAGTCACCGATTGTGATACTCTATAAAGAGCAGATTGACGACCCACCTCTTTCTTGTTATAATACTGAAAAAAATAATCAACATATGTAACAGATTTTAATATGTAGATATAAAGATTATTTTCAAACCTCATATTTTTATTTCAAATAAACAATATATGAAATAATAGTTGTTATACGTAGCCTAATCGAAATAATTGTTTGTCTTTTTACTAGCACGAACTTTTAAAAATGTTATTTATTATAAAAATATTATATATTATTGTTTTACAGACACAAAAAATGAAATGTGATATGTATCTATGTAAATATATTAAAAATTTACTGTCCATGTTATTAAACTTTAACTTGAGAGGACGAGGTAGCGCGTCAGGAATTAAATGTGTATTATTGTATCACGTAATTTGGAAAATAATTACCGGTATTACAGATTTCAGTAACATGCAAGAGAGACGTCCCTTCCTTACTTGGTTTACACTTGGTCGCTATAGTCATTTTTCCAGGTAGAGAGGGTGATTCACCCTCATGTGGACTAAATACGTCGACCATGTAGAGAAGTTGATCGATGAAGACTGGAGGAACGAGGGGTTAAATGAAGCTAGTGTTCAGGAACTGATTGTAAACTTAGCACCTGATGACTCCGATGAGGATGAATATGACGACACCACTGATGAAGACGATTTTTGTTGTGCACCTATAGTGTAAAGTTGCACTCAACCCAAGCTACATTTAGCAAAACAACAAAACTGCTACATTTTGTAAATATTTTATTAGAATTTTGATTTTTAATTGTTGTAAATTTGTAAATATTGAAAAACTTGTATATAACTTTTAATGCGGCCATCGGCAGTCTCAAGCCTGCAAAATAAGCATCAGAGCTTTGAACGGAGAGAGAAAGTTAATTTTAAAATTCCGAGTATATACTTAGTTGAATTTTGAGCTCGATTTTAAAGCCTTGTATAAAAAAAGTAAAGTAGCCTAACTATTTAGCATTAATTTGACGTGTAGTATAAAAAGATACTACAAGTAATGCATCCGTTTCTATGAATATACAAAAAGCCAGCGAGATCGGCCGCTGGCAGTTCTCAGTGTCATTTGACGGGCCGATTTAATCGGCCGCTAGCAGTTCCAACAATGAACCATAGGGCCATTTAACCGGCTTCTGGCGTCCAAAGGGAGTGTCTCAGAAAAATAGTTGAAAAGTAAATTAAATGATCAGAATCTTAGTTTTTAATAATAACATTTTTTTAATAACAGTCGCGTAAATAATTCTCAGAAGTTTAGCAATCACAATATTTCAAAATATACAAATAAGAGTAAAACATTTGAAAATCGTCGTATAAACTTCGTGTTTGGACTTATTTTAAATGAAATCACAGTCTGAATTAAATGGAACGACCAAAACTATAAGATTAAGCAGAATAACAAAATTTAATTTATTATAGTAAACTGTAGTTAAAAAGACAGCAGCGCAGGTTACGTGCTGGCCCCTTTCTATTGTTAGGCGGCCTGCCAGTGTGCGTGCGTGAGCCAAGGGTCTCCTAATCATCTAGTCGCCTTCCAGGACTGGACATAGTGTAAACTTGTAAGAAAATGCATGTAAATTATATTCTTCAGAAGCTATTCATTGGAACAGCTGTTTTTTGGGAGACTTGCACAAGTTTTACAAAAGAATAAAACCACATTTAGATAATACTTGGTACCTACAGCAAAGAAAGGAGGATACAGAAACATGATTCATTTCAGAAGTCAGTACCTAATCAATGTGGAAACTGCGGTTATTATCTGTTTCAAAAGGCACCACAAAATATACTGTAAATTATTTTTAAGTTTAGAAATTTTTGAAAATATCAACCACTGGAAGACTACTATATGAGGTAACCATCTCATGCTTCTTTATCAAATACAATTATTAATTCTTGTTAAAATCATATTTTTACTTTTCTTAAACACTAAAAATTTATTTCAAAGTTACAATATTATTCAGTAAACGTAACACATTTCTCACACATTTCTTGAGCAATGTTCAAAAATTTGAGCTATTTTGTGTGTACCTCATTATCACTACATCTGATTTAAAAATGAGATTACTTTTATATGAATGTAATCATTTTAAAATTATCACTTATCCCATCGTATGACCTCATTATTATTTTGTTTTACTTGTTTTGTGACATACATCTCATCCATCATCAAATGTGACATATATCTTGCTCCATTGGAGGTCAAAAACAGAGCTCTACTGGAAATATTGAGACGAAAAAGCACATAAATTTGATGCACTTTCCATGTATATCAAGAAAGAAGATATACAAACAAAAATTTTCAATTTTGGGGGCTTTCAAAAGAAACAGAAACACTGGTAAAATTGTTATGAAATGCCAGATTGAATTTCTAATTAAACTCTGGTACAACTGTAGTCATTAAGTACTTAACGTTGGTCAGTGTCCATCTAGATCAGACACAGTCTGAAAAACTGTTTATTATATGTCGTGGTATGTCTCAAAACATATAAAAACAAAAATGGAACATCATAGATCAGAAAAAGAAGTAATTTTATTTTATGCATATAAAATCCAAATTACTTGGACTGAATACTGATAAACAATAATTGTGCATTTCAAGTGGCAACTGAACACAAATGGTAAACGTAAACATGATACAATGTTACACTAATGAAAGCCAAATTATTCTGCTGCTATTTCTAGTAATGGCAGTATATACACATACATGAACAAGTAATTCTTCAGTTATATGTGTAACATTCTTGTTTCATATTGCACTTTGATAGATACAGTACATCTGTTTAGTTAAGTTTACCTTGTTAAACAACATCAGAGTAGCAGGAGACACACACTGGCACTTTTAATGTGGCACACCCCACAAGTTTCACAGTTTAACACTAACCACATTTTATTCATTCATTTGTCATAGGCCTATTTGTTTCTCTATGTCACACACTTATACTTTTTCACAAAGTCTATATAACACTGACTACTTCTGTACCTACACATTCAAATGTTTTAACAATGGCACAAAACCGCACAAACACCAATGTATAACTTTAAAGAGACTTTAATGTTTGTTTGCATATTGCATTTCTGTGCATACATCACATCACTTGACACTAAAATTATTAAAAGTTTCGTTGACTAAAAACAACAAACAATATGCAGCAGTTTTAAATGTCAATGGCACTATAATTCTGTAGTGGTCTCTATCGGAGATCTGTCTATAAGATAATTGAAACCCAAGTGTGAGTAGTCTTTCTTTTCTCGAAACGTTACATTTTCGTTTGTAGCACTCACGTTGTGTCCCGATCTGTCATCATCTGTTCTGCTGTAAATTAAAAATGATCATGAGTTAAAGTACTGTAATAATTCTTCAAAGTATTTTAAACCATGAAATTTTGACTTTATTTAGTGTTCCCTAACTTCAACGACATACAACCCACCAGTAGCTTTCAAACTTTTTTCTACCTACACGACTCATATGTTTTTATATAGTATGTGTTACTTGACTTTCAGGTATAAAAGAACTGTTATTTTATAATTAATGGCTGAACATTAATACATTTTGGATGCAAAGAAAATATGTTTATTGAGTAAAATATAGATCAATAATGATCTAAATTAATAATGAAAATTATTATTTTAACAAATGCAAAATATGATTATTGATCCATATTACTATAAAGTCTTCCATGATGAGTTATTGTCTTCAGTCACTCCATTTACGTCTTTTAACATTACAGTGGAGCAGTATAATATAACTAAAAATTTGTATTGGAAAAAATTAATATTTTCTGGTCTTTCATTCAAACATGTTTAATTATTCATTGATTTTTGTTATCACACAAATTATAGAAACAAAAAATATAGACAAAATATTGTAAAGATTATTTGGTTACACACAAACAATTTTAGAATATTTATCATTATACCCAGAGTATGGGTCATTGGTGAATGAATTGACTATCTTTTATATCACTTTTCTTTAAGATTCCTTGAGATTTTTCTCAGAGTCTTCTCTGCTTGCTGAAAATACCGCTTGGTAAGGAACCGCTCAACCTGCAGATCTATCTTAAGACTGAACAGACTCTTTTCAGGTACCTCTGCACATGGACCACACTCCAGGGACCACACTCAGAGAATCCCTTTTACTTTATCTTCCAATCTAGACATTAGAAGATAGTGCCTAAGCCACGGGTAAATCATCTTTACTTATTTATTTCCTCCATGGATGTAAAGCTCTTGGAGGGGTTTAGCCTACTATACACTTCTGCATATTCTGATCAATTTTAATGATTTCCTCTGTCAAACTCAAATACAACTATCTCTTTCTTGATCTGGCACTATTTCTCTGTCCTTTTTTCTGATGAATCAAATGAATATCATCTTCATGTATTAGATATGTCCCAATGATTAAATTCTACATCTTTTAATATTTTAAACATTTATTGCTACAGTTATTTTCTTGATACTGTAATGACTTAATAATATACTATTCCAAAATCAAGATGTTTTCGTTTACTTGGAATATGTTTCAATCTGCTACCCTACTGTTGAACTTCCTCTTCTACATTCTGATCAGTGAAAATGGACAAGTTTTGTGTTGAAAAACAAATTGTTTACATTGCTGTACATATAAACTCAATTTGTTACACTGTTGAACATACTTTCTTCTTATGATACACATTCTTCGTTTTATTTCAACAAGAGCAATTAATATAACACTATGTATCAAACTGTTCACTGTATATTGTATTATTATACACACTAATAATAATTATTATTAACATAATATAACAATGAGTTGTTATGGATATGAAAAGATACATAGTAAAATGAGTAACTATTTTTTAACACTAATTTCAATATGACAGTGTGTATTTTAAAACTGTATACAATTCAAACAACTTACTCATTAAAAAATCCTTCTCTAAACTTATTCACCTCAAAATTATTTATAGGCATGAAGCCCCCAACCCACTTTGGGTGTACCTTTGGTTTGTTTGGTGTGTAAAATCAGCAGTTTAGTACTTATAAGAAAAAATCTAACTACTAATAATAATAGTAATATACAATTTAGTGATATTAAGTATACTGGATTTACTACCTATCATATACTGGATTTATGATTCCAGTTGACTGATGGATGCTGTTATTGTTGACATTGTCATGGCGACCGACTATGCTTGACGCTCTCGTTGTTGTCGCTGCGTCTGAACTCACCGGACTCTGCTGACCTTGAAAAATTGCATTATCATTATAAATTATGAACTTCAAAACATGAACTAAGTACATATTACATGTTATACTACGGTACCTTAAGAAATCTGACTGGCATTTTATTTAAATATCATTAATACAGTGGAACCCCGCTGGTCCGAACTAATTGGGACCAAGCCCTGTTCGGATTGGCATAAATTCGGATTAACCGGGTTATAGGTTATACAGTACTGTATGTTATAAATATAAAGTGTATAACGTGTATAAATAGTACCACATTCATGTCTACAATTAAAGTACTGTAGCCTACTAATTTTTGATCTTGGACTCTCTCTTTTATACTATAAAAATACACTGAATACCAGTTAAATATTGCATTGGCTACTGTTAATTCCGATACACTATGTGACTCACGTCAATGAACGACAGTGAACAACTAGCAGCTAGCAGACGACACAGACGTCAATGATGGCTGGCAGCTGACATTGAAGACCATCAAGTTTTGACTGATGAAGAAATCGTATCTTTGATACAACAAACACATGATGACAATTCCGATGAAAATGAAGAAGCAGATGATCCTGTGCCACAGATCTCACACGCCAAAGCAGCGAGAGCTTTTGAACTACCGTTAGCCTATGTAGAGCAGCATGCCAATTCTACACCGGCAGACATCTTATTTTTGAGGTGCTGCCAGATTTACAGCTTTGCATCAGAGAAAAATGACTGATTTTGTGCAACACCTAAAGTAGTGTCTAGTTATGTATTGTGTACTTATTGTAGTTTTTTGTGTTTTATACACTTTTACTGGCACTAAACTGTAAGTACCAATATGTTTTTCCATTCATTTTACAGACGCTAATTTGTTGATAATGTAATTCAAAACTTTATTTTGCCATATATTTAAAACACTCTAAAGTACTTAGTTTTAATAAAAACTTCACTAAAAATGCATCAGTGTGTATTTATCTAAGCCTTTTATGTACAAATTATATTGATATGTTCCAGATATTTTGTCATAATTTTTATTTCTTTGTCCAATTTTTAGACCCTTTTTTCAAACAACCGGTTCGGATTAAGCAGGTTTTCGGACTAGCGGGGTTCGGACCTGCGGGGTTCCACTGTATAAATGTCAATATTCATTCCAATCAAAAATGATAAAGAACAGCAAAGGAAGTACTTCACAACCAGATTGACCATTTCTTGCATCAGAGTATCCATAAAAACAATTTATACATTTCTCACCCGTACTTCTTCTTTCCATGACATCCATCACCCTCTGTATCTTCCATTTATATGTGAACAGCCATTGTCGATTTTTTCACGGGATGTCCATTAAAAACGTTTTGTGGCCACCAGTTTTCAAACATCCATTTATGTTCTTTATATTGCCCGTAATTGTAAATTCTATACTCATTGTGTCATACACATGTATTTCTGATGCGCTCTAACCTTGTTTGTTTACAGCATCGTCTCCAGTAACTCATTTGTGTCACCTTTAATGTTGTGAGTTGAGACACAATGTTGAACTACCATCCAATATATCTTTTTTTTTTCGTTATACAGCCATTCCATATATATGAATTAAGCTGTCTCCTTCCTCTTGACACCTTATTCCATACATTCTGTTCATTCAACCAGAGTGATGTTAATTATGCTCCTATTCATTTTCGTATTAATTTATTATCTTTACTACATCTCCATTTCGAGGGCCCAACAAAAGTTCTGATCATATGTATGTAAGGATTCTGCCATTCAGATTTCCTAGAAGATCCACAGTCCAGATTATCATGCAAATTATCACACTTATACAGAGTAGCACATCGCCTATCAGAAAGAGAGGTCAACATCATGATTCTATATTATGAGAACAGTTTATGGCTACTGCCTGCCTTAGTTAGATTTATAATGCAGCTCACAGTAGTCCTCCCCTCCCCCCTAGTTGGCAAACCCTCATTTGGCACACACTGTAACGGGACAGAATTGTGTGTTACCCCAGTTTCAGTTTTAATTCCAATCAGTTTTACTTTCAATTGTCAGCATCCACCTGTGAGGTGCCCCAGTGCAACATACACTGTTAGCATAAACAACTGTCTAGACATCTTACGTAATAGCTTGCTAGCAGTCTCCCTTGTGAATCACAGTAGGCAGATTGTCATCAGAGTGTTAACAACCAACAGTAGTAAGCAGATTGCCCTTACAGTATGCAGTCTATCACCAGTTTTTGTACCAGACAGTAGCACAGAACAGTCATTAACTCACACCAGAGTAAACGTAACGTCCGCCTCGGGAAAGTTTTGGTAGACTGAAATGTCTAAGTAGGTCTACCAAAGAGTGGAGTTTAATATTGTGACAACAAACAGTTTGTGGGGTTCGAGTATTTACGAAAAAAGCAGTTAAACAATATAGTGTGAACACAGGGAACCTAGCATCGCTAGGTATCACGACGTAGTTAATGCAAACGATCTTTTTATGTTGACCAGAAGTGTACCAGTGAATAATAATTGTTAAAAGAGCTCGACAAAAGGTGGTGAATAAAAAGTGTAAAAATAAGTGTTGGAGTGTGGGAAGTAGAATGGGGAGAAATAGACCGGGTTGTTAACGAGAGTACTGGTTGTAAGTATAAATTAGCCTAGGAACCTTTTTTATACAATAGAGTTTAGTAAGAGTAGAGAAACAACATTAAATAGGATATGAAAAGAAATAATGAGACAGAGACCATAATTCTTGAATCAATAAAATCATATTTAATTTTACTTAAACATGTGTTAGAATAAGTTATTACGCCTGTTTAACATAACCTGTCCTGTATGAAAAATCTCGCTTAAACAGACCTGGTAAGTAATTTAAAGTAAATAGTGGGAAAATGTATAAAGGTTTCCATATTTGTCCTTTTTAAAAATATTGGTTTTTAAAACCTATAAGTTTGGTAATCTTCTGTTTTTTGTAAGTCAGGGCGAATGTGTAAAAGGTAAGTAAAAGTTAAATATAAGGGGGGGGTGAGGAAATAGACCGTGACAACACATTTAATACACAGAAGAAAGGGGGCCTGGCCTTTTCTACAATTTCCACTTCCTATAGGTACAACATGAGTAACTACCAAGATTGGTGATGACCAGAACAGGTAAAGTAATCCTCCTACAGCAACTAATTGTAGGTACAGTAAAAACTACATGATTTCATTCCACTTATCTGCACTTTCTAATGTTACATTTCTGTTAAAATAGCCAAAGGAGCCTCACATTATACAGGGGCACAAACCCCCTGTGTACCAGATACCAATTAGAAACCTATAGCACCACTGACTAATAATGCTTAGGCGCTACAATAAACAGCGTCTAAAACGTTTTTCAATTAATAACTTTATACTTGAGAAGAATTGCAAGAAATATGCATTTGTTGTTATTCAAACCATTGCAAAAGTCTTCATGTTGTAAATAAAAATATCAGTTTAAGTTCAGACTGCACAACATAAATTAAACAATTCATAATATATTACAATAAAGCTAAATCCAAATCATGTTCCTTACCTATGCTGTCACCATTTTCTTTTGTAATGTAACTAACGTTGTCCAGTGTGAAAGCATGGTTTTTCCTGCTGAAGTCCAGCTGCAGATCATTGTAGCTGTCATTGTCATCAATTGGGACACTCATTTGTAACACCTGCAACAAAAGTAGAATACAGTGTTATGGTAAATTGTTTACAATACGACTATAGTTAAAAATCAATTATATAAGACAATCAAAGTCAGCACTCTTCTTGACAATGAACAATTGCATTAAAAAAGGTCGTTTCTGCAAAATATTAAGAAATAATACACATAAATGTGAAAAATGTATTGAAAACATATATTTAAAAAATAGTGTACTTTTTAAAATGCTGTTTAAATGGTGTACATTACAGTAAGCAATGTAGTGGTTACAGAAACCTTGTTATATCAATTTGGAATTGTAGAGCGCTCAATTTTTTTAATTTTATTTCAGCTCCTTTTAATTGCTTCAATAAATTTTATCGTCCACGAAGAGTTACTCGGAGGAGAAGCAGAACAGAAACTTTCTGTGTATTTTCATGAATAATCAAACAGAACTCAATTAAATTTCAGGGAAAATGCCATCCACTAGTCATTACCAATTACCATGATGTTTCTATAGAATTTGTAAGACAATTGTCTGGGTAACTTCCACTTTGTGGATAATTTTCTAGATCACGAATAACCTTTCATAAGATTCTTAGATTGTTCAACTTCTCAAACTAGCTTTTTTCATCCTCAGAATCGATGCTGGATACTTAATGTTACAGCTTGTTCACTTCCATTTAACTGATGTTCTATGGTACTTCATTTATATGTAGTTTTTACCATACTGTATTTCTTGAAAGGCCTATGTACTGGGGTAAAATAATACTAAATTAAAAAAAAATGGTTTCAGCCTGTGCGAATATGTTAATTACTGTAACAGGTCTACCGCAAGGCCCAAAACATACTGTACTTACCCATAAAACCTCCAAAAAAAAACAAAAACCAGGGTCATCACTCATGATTTTTAAAGGCAGCATATGAGAATTGCTACATTATCCCCACTGAAATAACATAAAACACTTAAAAGACACCATTTCCCCATACAAAATATCTTACCAGGCCCATTACCCATTAGACGAACTCCGTGAGCACAGGTTAAGTCAAGGTAAGATAATGCTCGAAATAACTTAAGTCATATATATACAAACACACATTTAATGACTTTGAAGTAATAAACAAAGTTCATATTACTTTGAAATAATTACGTCTTATTGAATACATACCAATGATACTCCACTTTCTTGTATCATGTTGTTGCATAATAATATAATTATGTTATTTAGTTTGAACTATTCTGTTATTGATGTTAAATTTTATGAAACAGTCAAAGAATACCTTTAATAATATACAAAGGATTTTTAGTACTTACAAGTACACCTCTAGGTATACCTTAATACTTCTAATGAATTGTTGAAATTGATGTTGTGTTGTGGGTGGCTTTTTAGGTGTTGCGCCACAACTGACATCGGCTATACCGACCGCATCTTTCGTAAAAGAGTCAATGAACATGCTGCAAAAAATCACTGTAAACCTTTGTCAGTTGTGGAGCAACACCTAAAAAGCCACCCACAACACAACATCAATTTCAACACTTCATTAAAAGTATTAAGATATAGCTCAAACAAAGAATCATCAAAAATATACGAGCAATACCATATTTAAAAATACAAACGAGGAGCCGGTGAAAAAACATTGCTTAACAGAAAAGAGGATTATAGGGATTTGGTTATGTTTAAAATATTAGATTACCTCGAAGAGTACGCACAAAGGTTGCGCATCGGGTAATTTATCATTAGTCGGCTTCCGTATGACGTGCGGGCAACAAATGCTGGCCAGCTACAATTATTTAAATCGTCCGTACGAATTCGGTTTTTGCTGTAATGTTCAACGTTATTTTAAAAATTTTAAGTGTTGTGTTTTTATGTGTCTTTAAGTGTTATGTTTTATGTACCTGTGTTGACGACGCTCACCTGAGTGGAAATTTTTTATATATGTAAGTTTACTAAATGATTCCGATTGAAGATGGAACACTGTAATGGGTCAAATTGGAAGGTTTTTTACTTTTTATTAATCTTGGTTTTGATTTTGTTAAAAGTGTACAATTCACTTCATATATGGGGGCCACCACAGTTTAATTTTATATTAACATAGATCACCCATTCAATCACTTTTAAATTGCCAGACTTCACCTGTAAGGAGCCTCCAGTACAGCAATGCAACATACACACAGTCAGTCAAAACAATTGCCAGACGCATTGCACAATCACATAGCAGCAGCCTTGTGACACAGTCTACAGTGTGTCATCAGAGTGTGCAGTTTGGTATCAGAGAGTAAGCAGCAGCAGACAATAGAATTGTGAATTTAAAACAGGGGCCTCGGGTTTACAAGATAGGCCGTTAAAACAAATTTGGCCTATCTTAGAAAGTGTGAAAACAGTCATTAAAAGTATTAACAGTGTACAAACAAAAAGTTTGCAGCAGTCGACAAGCAACAGTTCCCGTTATCGGGTGGGCCTCTGTAGGCTCGTCACACATATTTAAATATTTTAAAGTTGTAGTACAGCAAAACTGTTAAGTGACCGCGGTCAATACGACTAGGGAGTCGTATCAAGAGTTTTTTTACTTCAGAACAGTGAAACCGTGTAACCGAACGATGACTGTGCGTGAAGACCGCGTGGCTGCCTGCCGTGGGGGAAGTTTTATTAATAATAAAATGTTAAGGGTATTTTAAATTGTGAATGAGAGCGTGTACAAGCAAAGCTGGGCTGTTTCTTTTGTATGTTATATTTGCTTTTGTGTTTTGTGAAACGATACGGTAAGCTATAGTTATTAAGTTCCTGTACAAACTAGGTGCACGAGTTACACAATACGTAACTACATGTAAAGCTGTTTTTCATGTAAACAGTAATTCCAATAATTGAACATTAAAATTAATAATTCTCTTCTTAAAGATGTGTAGAGTTAATTATTTCAAGAACCCATGAAACACGTTTGTATCTGCATTCGTACGAAAGGATCCTGGCCCGAAATAAAACGAAACCTTCCAGGTATGTGGAAGTCAATCTATTATATTATATTAGAAGAAATTTAATAATAGGTATTTAACATTTCAATGGCTTCCGTTAACAGGGAAAGTTTTTGGTAATTAAAATATCAAAGATCGTACCTATAGTAGAGATACAAACATGTTTTTGGGGTTAGCGGAATAAAACAAAAGTGCGGTGTTAACGCAAAAGTGGTTATATAATACACTTTATTGATTATATGTTATTCATAAACAAATATTAAGCATAAAATAAGAAATGGCAGATAACAGTGAAGTCGGCTTATCTGACAATCAGACCGAGAGTCAAGCAAATGTTGACTCCGGTATTCAAACAGAAGTAACGTCAATAAATGAGTATAACGCAGAAGCATCTGTATTTAGCTCACCAGGAGCGATATCAACTCCTGTAACAAATAAAGCTACAGAGTTGTCAGTGAACGATTTATTTAATTTCATGAGAACCATGTCCAGTGACATGAGAACCATGTCTAGTGACGTGAGAAATATGTCTAAGGATATTAAAGTAAAATTTGATAACAATGAAATAATTTTAAATAAGATGAAAAGTGATTTTAACAATAAATTAGATGAACAGAGAATAAAATGCGAACAGCAGAATATTAAAAATGATATTATTTTTAATGAAATTAAAGAACAGAATATTCAGTTACAGCAAAATATAAATGTAAAATTTAGTGAGTTGATAAATAATATACAAGACAAGAATGTATGTCTTGAAAATGCCAATGTAATGACAAGAAACAGTGTGAATAAAGTAGAATCAAGTAAGAACAATACAAACGAAAGTCGTAATGACAATGTTGTATTAGGTAATGAATTAATAAATAATAATGATGTTGATACTATTGAGCATAATAATGTAGTCAAAAAAGTGGTATCTGAGAGTACTAATGAAGTGGTAGAATGTGATTATGAAATGTTAATGTGTGTTAAGGAGTTAGAGAGAGAGTGGAGAGAGAGTTATATTACAGGTATGAAACGGGGGGTAAATTGTTTACGAGGTAGAATGGGGGGTGAAGGAAGACCTTCACGTATATATTGTGTAGACGAGTGTGCTACAAATAAGTTTTTTTGTTTTTCCTGGAGAAGTCAGGAAAGATTTAATTGAATTTATACCCTCTGTCTGTAATACTTTTGAGAGTGTGATTTGGGGTTATGAAGAGAGAGATGTAAACAGAGAATTGTGTGTTAATAAAGTCACAGAATTATATAACTTAAATAAAAAGTATGATGAATGGAAGGAAAGTTTAGAAGTATATGTGAATGATAACGACTACAATGATTTAATAAAAATAATTAACCCAATAGTTAATGAATTTAATGATGGAGACTTAACAAAAATACCCAATGTAGACCGGTTTAATGATTATTTGAATAAACTGAATGAATTTAGTTTGTATGGTTACCACACACAAAACGGTCATTTGTGTGCTGATAGAATTGAACGATGTTATGTAGAACCAAGGTTGATTTGGGACGATGGAGGTTGAACAATTAAAACAAAAGACAGTATAAATATTTTGTTTTAATGGTTCTGACATGGCAGATCTGGACAAATGAAGTGCGGAAAAAACTGAATAATAAATAACAAGAGTTTGTAAATAATATAGTGAATTTATTTGTGTGTATTATGAAACGTTAAGTGAACAATGTGTGTAGTAAGATGATTGTTGTAATAATAATATTGAAATAGTTGCAAGTTACATAAATAATTTAAAAAGGCTACTTTTATTAATGAATCAAAAATATATCTGATCCAAATTGGGATATAAAAATGTAAGAGACAAATATGTTATCTAAAAGATTTATAAAATTTGAAAAGTGTAATAAGCAGATATGTCAGTATAGGTTGCAACCAAAGTGTTTAGTCTATGATTGCTGAAACGGAGAATGTTTATAACTGCTGTTTATGAAAACAAGTCTGGCACACAACGTTCATGTAGACAGGTGTGTTGGAGTGGTATGTTGTGACTAATGCCTACAGACATACTTAGTGACCATAACAAAACTCTATTGTGACATAAAAGAATTAACAAAAATTTTGTGATAAAATAATAATGAGGTAATCATTGTAACTCAGAGTTTGAGACAGTAAAAAACCATTAAACCATTAAATTAATTTGGTATTCAACAAAATATTGTTGAAATATTAATGTATAAAAAAAAAAAATAAGGTGTTCAGGCCTTAATAAAGTGTATTATTTTATTGTTGTCTGTTAGATAAGTATTGATAAAATGTATTTTCATTATGTGTGTATTTTTTTTCTAAGCCAATAATTAGACGCCTGGCAGGCAATCAACACAATAGAAGTAAGTATTGATAATGTATATTCCATGTAAGTTGTTCAATTTTGAAAGGTATTCATGGTGTTTTAATTATGTCAGGAGATCAGCTGATCAGCAATAACGTCACTGGTATATTGTTATTGGTTTGTAAATGTTACAAGTAATTAATGTTTAATGTACTACAGATATTTTGAAGTAAAGAAAAAAAAGAATATGAGAAACAAAATAATTGTGTATTTTAAATAATTTAAATATCAAGTTGATGATTATTTATATTAAATATTTGTTTGTTTTAAATATTTTGTTTTATTATGTTTGTATTTCAAAGTAGGATATTACAGATGTTCAGTGTATTTTCAGAAAGGATACATAACATACGTAGGTCAAGGGTTTTGAACTTGACCTACTTCCGATCAGCTGATGAGGTCATACACCTACTAAGCTTGCATAGTAGGAATCCAATTTTAATTTGTTTGTTTGATTAATTCAAACCAATATTTGAATAATTTTAATAAGTATGTTATTGAATAAATAAATTTAATAAAATTTATTAATGAATAAATTTAAATTTTTTTGGAATTCTAAAATTTTGAAAATTTTAATTTTTTTGAAAAAAAAAAATTGATTTTTCGCCTGCCAGCGAATGAATATTTTAGATAAGGATTTTATTATGTGTGCATTAACCATGTTTCTTTTATTGTGCTGTGTTGTATTGGTAGACTATAAGTGATTCTCATGTTAGAGTAAGGATGTGTTTAGATTAGTAGAAATGTCTAGGTTAAGTCATTTGAAACAAAAATTAGAAAAAAGAGGAAGAGAATTTTTGATAAAAGATTATATTTTTTTTGAATTTTGAATTGTTTAAATTTATAATAAATTTTAAAAGGAAGTTTTCATTTTAATGTGTTAGGGTAATATGTAATGTTAGTGTGTGTGAGCCCAGTATCTGCTAAAGGCAGCCCAGCTTGCAAAAAGGGGAACCATATCGGCGGAGGAGCTGGGATAATTTTAGCCAGGGATTGAGGATTTTGGGGGGTAACATGTTAAAAGGCGAGGTACGCTGTGGTGCGAGTCTGATCGATTTCTCGGTGTTGGGATCTCTTATAGAGAAGTCCAGTGATCTCGTTCAGATGAGTCCATGGTCGCTGAGCCAGGGGGGTCGTGTACCCATGCAGATTAAGAACTAGGGGTTGTTGGCACCAGTTCCTCACCGGTCCTCTTCGGGGTTTATCGATGAGATTTCTTCTGTTACGAACAGCAGAATTCTCATCGAGGGGGTATTGTAATGGGTCAAATTGGAAGGTTTTTTATTTTTTATTAATCTTGGTTTTGATTTTGTTAAAAGTGTACAATTCACTTCATATATGGGGGCCACCACAGTTTAATTTTATATTAACATAGATCACCCATTCAATCACTTTTAAATTGCCAGACTTCACCTGTAAGGAGCCTCCAGTACAGCAATGCAACATACACACAGTCAGTCAAAACAATTGCCAGACGCATTGCACAATCACATAGCAGCAGCCTTGTGACACAGTCTACAGTGTGTCATCAGAGTGTGCAGTTTGGTATCAGAGAGTAAGCAGCAGCAGACAATAGAATTGTGAATTTAAAACAGGGGCCTCGGGTTTACAAGATAGGCCGTTAAAACAAATTTGGCCTATCTTAGAAAGTGCGAAAACAGTCATTAAAAGTATTAACAGTGTACAAACAAAAAGTTTGCAGCAGTCGACAAGCAACAGTTCCCGTTATCGGGTGGGCCTCTGTAGGCTCGTCACACATATTTAAATATTTTAAAGTTGTAGTACAGCAAAACTGTTAAGTGACCGCGGTCAATACGACTAGGGAGTCGTATCAAGAGTTTTTTTTACTTCAGAACAGTGAAACCGTGTAACCGAACGATGACTGTGCGTGAAGACCGCGTGGCTGCCGTGGGGGAAGTTTTATTAATAATAAAATGTTAAGGGTATTTTAAATTGTGAATGAGAGCGTGTACAAGCAAAGCTGGGCTGTGTCTTTTGTATGTTATATTTGCTTTTGTGTTTTGTGAAACGATACGGTAAGCTATAGTTATTAAGTTCCTGTACAAACTAGGTGCACGAGTTACACAATACGTAACTACATGTAAAGCTGTTTTTCATGTAAACAGTAATTCCAATAATTGAACATTAAAATTAATAATTCTCTTCTTAAAGATGTGTAGAGTTAATTATTTCAAGAACCCATGAAACACGTTTGTATCTGCATTCGTACGAAAGGATCCTGGCCCGAAATAAAACGAAACCTTCCAGGTATGTGGAAGTCAATCTATTATATTATATTAGAAGAAATTTAATAATAGGTAATAAACATTTCAACACAACTGTTCCGAAATGCATCTCGGATGAAAAACTAAGAAAATCGCCGACTGGAATACCTAGAAGTGTACTTGTAAGTACTAAAAATCCTTTGATGTTAAATATTAAATTAACTGTAAATAAACAAGAACCTAAATCGCAACTTGAAAGTCTGTTGTGACACTATTGTGAATCAGTAAAACTTGTAAAAATCACTAGTTGTAGAATCATAAAAACCTTCAGTGTTTACCTAAGACTCCCAAGCATGCACCTTCCCAGGGCCAAGTTACACACAATAATTCTCTGTGTGTGGTGTGATCTTTTGTTTCACACCTAAAAATTGTACTTTGCATGATCCTGAGTAAAACTGAGCACACTGGTAACTAACACATTACTTATGACATGTGTAACTGGACTGAGATGAATAGCAGTTTCCTCTGACAACAACTAAATTATATTTATAACACTGAATACTTACTTATGCTGATAACACTGAACAGTTTGTCTAACCTGTTTGACATAATATTTAAGTTTTCATAACTGAAGAGACACCATGAAAATGGTTAAAACTAGTCTCACTTTGCTAACTAGAGGATTCTGCATCATCACATGGACAAAAACGTTTAGTGTTATCAGCAATTTAGGCCTACATTCATCACAAAAGATTAGGGAAAGTTTATCTTGTTTCAAGAAAACAAAATCTAAGAAGCCTGAAAATTTTTTACATTAAGTAACAATTGTTTTTAATGATTTGCCTATATATAGGAGGGATATAATGTAATGACTATTTATTTTCTGTGAAATGCTAACCTTGTCTGGTTTTCCATATTCATAATCATTTTTATTTAATCAGATTAATAATTCAATAAAATGATACTTACACAAATAAAATGGATTATATAAAATCAAAACAAGTTGTTTTGATTGATTGATCATGTTTTGACTATGCCAGAGAGAGAAATAACTAAACACATACTAACATAAGCACCTCTTAGGAAAAAAGAACTGAAAGGCTTAGGAAAAACTGGAGAGAAGAAGGACATAATAGGATACAATGAAATTTGAAAGAGAAAAGAGAAGCAGACAGACAGAGACCCTAAAAAACAATGATCGATAAAAGAGAACAGTAGCAGTTCAGAGTAGTAAAACAGCAAGAAATGTATTGGTATTGGATATTTCATGATAATGAATAATTCTATGTTACATTGTTTAATTTTTACAGTTCGCTTGTTCCATCCCAAGAAATTTTTGAAAACACTCCTGACTCCTTGTTCACTAACCTGAGTTTCATATTCCTTCAGGTTTGGTTCAACAAAGACAGGATCATAACGTGGCACCACATACATCCTCTGCATGCGTTCTTTGTAAGCTTTATACCTGAGCAGAAGATAAAGTACAAATTTAGTTTTTAAAAAAGTGTTAAGCTATTCCAACTTAAAATTAAAATTCTGTAGCTTAGTGAAAAAAATGTTTAACTAAATAAATTTGCTTCATTTTATCATAAAATATTCATACTACTGTTTTTATATCTATTTCTATGTATGAAATATGCATGTAAATATATACACACCTGATACAGTATTCATTATTTATGTGATTATTTTTCTTTTCGTGAGTTTTGTAAAAAAAATTCTACATACAAAAAATACTGTGCTTTAATTGCTGATACACCCTTTTGTGTACCATTCATCATCAAACAGGCTTTAATATCATATTCGTCATGTTAAGAGTTAGTGGAAGACAGGATCTGCGTTCAGACGAGTTGTCTTAACTTTTTTTTTTCTTTAATATTTACATACACATCAATGTTCTACAGTATGGCAGTATACACATGGACATCATGTTAAATAACATGATTAATAATGTACAAAATGTTTACTTTTCCATTAAATAAAGTTGATGCATACCTCATACTAACCTAACATAAAGCGTATGATTATGAATGTGCAGCATACCTGGACCATGATATACATATATAGACGATGCCAGCAGTTCCCAGAATCAGTATGAGAGCAGCGATGACTATCAGAGCATATGGGAACACCTCCCACTGTACTGCAACAACAGCTGTTCTGACTGGGGTCACTGTGACTGGGCTGTGTACAGCTGAGGCACTTGCCTGCAGAGTCGTTGCCACTTCCAGTGTGATATTCGATAGTGCCTCGTTATTTAGGAATGACCTGCATTTGTAAACATTTTTGTATGTCATATGATACTTTGTATACAAGAAATGTAACATAATATATTGTAAAGTAATGTGTCGCCATGTTAAACTTAACAATGTGCCAACCTATCAGAATATTTCTTCTGATATCTTTTTTCTACTTAAAACAAGGTTTAATATCAATATTTAAAATTTTTGAAATTAAAATATTGTTATTTCCAATTTTCTATAAACTAAACAATTATACTAGCTAAAAATTAAGTAGGTGAACAACAAATATGTTACCTCTGAACATATGAATTGTTTCTGTACAGTATAAGCTCTGACACGGGATCCACAGCATAGAACCAAAAGTCTGTTGATGATGGATCTGTTTCCAGGGTGATATTATCCCTTGTCCACTGTCTTGCTGCTATCCTTTCCACGCCCACTATCAGACCAGACTGTTGCTCTAGTAGACCTACTACAGTGTTTTCTTGACCTTGAATCTCTCCAGCTGGCTTATTATCAAATACTAATATCAAGCGATTTTGTTCCTCAATTAAATTCACCTGAAAATAAGGAATATGATGAGAATCAAAATTATATTCAATTTGATTTTATTTCTACAAACTTATATATCTTTTATTCACAAGATAAAAGAGAAGAGTAACTTTATGATCTTGAAATATTATGTAAAAGGTGATGTTTATATATTATAATGTTATTATAAACAAGGTTAATCCTTTGAGGAGCATGAACATTTGAGAACGTGCAGTAGCCAGCTGCCATCAGGAAGCATGCAAGTTTCAACACAGGCATGCAGTGTTTCAGTTATCATGCACTTTAAAGCATTCTTCATTTTCTGTGCTGTCTGTAAAATGCTGCAATCTGTTCGAAATAATCTGAACTGTTTGAAACATACTTGACAGCTGTTTTTATCATTTGCATTAATCTTTACTAACTACATGCTTACAGTCTAATAGTTATACTGACTACCATATGTGTTTACATTCATTCATAATATTTTCTGCACTTTTTGTTTCAATGTTGCTGTAAATGTTATTTTGGTGTAGCAAAATTACGTTTGGTGATACATTAAGTGTTAAAAATTAGACAATATTTATCTGAACAATAAATACAGGAAATAATTGCTGGGGAGGACTAGAGAGTGAATATGATTTTAGTAGTGGAATGTGAAATGATGAATCTTCAGTGTTACACTTCAAATATTATTAATGCAGTACTCAGAGAAAATCTTCATAGTTTTTCATGGTGTAGTAATGTTTTTTATTTTATGTCAAAGTTAAAATTGTACAATAGTCATCAGATCAACACCCTTGCTCCTAGAGTCAAGTTACTAGTCCAAACCTTGCTCATTGAAGGGATGATGGGGAGCCATTTGAATGAAATAATATGTAAGCTTTATAAAAGCCAAACAAAACTACTTTCAAATTCTTGTAATAATGTAACCACTGTTAACCAGTATAATGGCTAAATTCAGTGTACAGAGAACTCTGTAATACATAATTATAAACGTCAGATGATATTTTAGGATTTGGCTAAACTGTAGACACCATTTCCTACTTTTGTACTAGCAAAAACATAGAAATTATCGGTACATTAAAAATTATGGTGAACAAATATTATTAACAATGAAAATAATGTAATTTTAATAAATATATGGTATATTCATATTCCATATGACTATGCCTAAATACAAAATGTTACAAGTAATGTATGGGACAAAAACATTACAAGGAAAAAGCAAATTACAATATCACAGGAAAAGGTACTGCCACGTTACACAGAAAATGCATTAAGAACAGATTTTTGGATGATTGGAAGATTTAAAAGTGAATGATCACATGTATTTGATTTGCTAAGTCATAAAAAATAACCAATTTATTTGTTATGAACAAGTACAAAGAATGTCCAAATAGTCTCCAAACACAAGGATTAAATTGGTAACCCAGAAGTAAGCCCTAAAACAATTTATAATTATTTAAATAATAATGAAAACTCTGACTATAGAGAAGACAGTGTTAATTAAGAAATGAAGTTTCTTTGTTACTATAAGAGGAAAATTTTTATGAATAACAGCAACAGAATTATTGCTTGACATTTCAATAACATGAATAACTAAGCTGTTGCCATGATAACCATAAATCTGCTGTAACAAAATGAATGAACACAACGCCTATCACTGCATAACCTTATATGTGTAGCAGGGTAGTCATTTTATTTAATTTGTTTTGTCAAACCTTTCTTCTTTCCTTATATGATTTCTTTATTAATTACAATGATACAAAGCAAGACAGGTTTGAACAGATTTACTCAATTTGATGTGTAATGTTCACTATTTAGTTTTTTATAAAATTTAATTTCTTCATTGACAGTTACATACTCAAGACCAGGGTCGCATTTTGGATTTAGGCGCCCCTATGCACTTCAAGGGCCGGCGCCCCCCACTCCCAATTAATTGTCGTTGTCAATATTTATTGCCTATTCTCACATTACATGCGTTTTTTAGACTGTGTAACGGTACTGAATTGTGTGTTAGAGACAGTAAAGATTTAAACCAGTTAATTCCCAAGCAGCTAGTATTCACCTGTGAGGTGCCCCATTCTAACATACAATGTTATTATAAACTCTGTTGATGTCTACAGTCAAGGAGCCAGACGTATTACACAACAGCTTGCCAGCAGTTTCTGTGTAAAACACAGTAAGAACTTTGTCACCTTAGTGTTTGCATCAGACAGTGGCAGCAGAAGATGGTAGTCTGCTAGTTCTACAAGTAAAATGGTGGCCTCGGGTGCAAGATAGGCCGAAATCATTATAATCGGCCTATCTGCAAAATGTGAACATTGTAGCAGTATTAAAATACCGTTTAATAGCAGTGGTAATAGACAGTGTACGAGCGAAAGAAAGTCGGACGACTAGAATAATGTATATTACAATGTACATAACGTATTAACCAAAGTAATGAGTGAACATTAAAAATACATACTAAATTCAATACAAACAGTTACGTGACTGCGGCAGAACGACACGAGTGTACGACTAACCACAGGAACCTGCAGCGGATGGGTAATATGTACTGAAAATTTTTATTAACAGAAACCAGAACCATTCTAATCCAAGCTTAAATACAAGTTAATAGTTCTAAATTAAAACATTTTATGAATGAGATCTCTAAGGGAACAGATATAATTCGAAATTACATACTGGTTCATAATAAGTTGTCATAGGTTAGAAATATTTATTTTATTAATGCGTAAATTCAGTTTTGTCATAAAATAAATTTAGATTTTGTTCAATATATAACCATGTGTTAGAGTAAGTTATTACGCCATAACCATTTCCTATTCTGTGCTGAAAACCTTGTCTAACTTTCTATGGGATTTTCTGAGTTTTAAGGGTGGTCAGTGAGCGGGAGTGTGTTGATTTTTATAAGGGTAAGAGTGTAAAGGTTTCGATAGTCAACCTTAAAATATCGTGTCGACCCGGGTAGTTTAATAAGGTAAGTTTAACGGGATTATGACGGTAAGTAAAATTCTGGCAGTAGTGAGCAGTAAGTATAATTATAATGATACTGGAATCTTCTCATACATTGTATGGTAGAAGAGAAAGACCGTTACAACTATTAAATGAGGACTATCATTAGGATTAGGCCTATAAGTTAAGTAATAGAATTGTCTTTGAGTAATAATCGTTTTTAATTACATTTTGAACAGTGATCTATTACAAACTACAATACATAGTAATTAATTGTTTAAAATCTACAAAAAAACTACTAAGTCTATTAATTCATTATCAACATTTTTTAGTCACAGCATTGCAATCTTATCGAGTAGAAAGTCCACGAATATCTACGTTACCTTTTAACGTTTACATTCAACAAGTCCATTGGTGGTTTCTAATGCACAGTAAAAAGTCTTTAATTTTTCAATTTTTATACTTTGATCACTTTTCTCCGCTGCTTCATTTTAACAAATTTCTCTATAACTTCTTGGAAATCCAGCACTTCAGTCATGTCACTTTCGATCGCCATGACGGCTAGACCATTCAGTTTAATTTCTCCCATTGAGTTTCCCAAATAGTTCTTAACACGTTTCATTGTAGAAAATGAACGTTCACCAGCGCAATTTGTCATGGCCATACTTAGAATAATTCTAAGGATAATTTCTACATTCAAGAAAAGTTTTGTAAGTTTTCTTCCCTAACTGTACGCAGAAGATATGAGAATGATCTTTTTTTCTTTTCTTTCTTCTCTTTCTCTTCTTTGTCGTCAGTCCCTGAACTTAGCTAAAAAAAAGTCATATGAGGTGTGTTCTTCAGGAAGTATTTAAACAGTACACATTCATCAGGAAAAGTATCCTGCAAATCTTTGCTACATATTTTCACAAGCTCCCTGCAGCAAGAAAGGATATTTTTATCGTCAAGTGTTAGCAGGTTTAAAATAAAACCAAATCTCTTGAAGATCATTTCATATGCTACCGCTCTTCTTTGCAGCTTTGCAATTAACCTGTCAATTATTAAAAGATAAGTTCCTGTCCTGAAATACTCTTTAGCATCATGATTAGAGTCAGAATCAGATGATTCTTGTTTTTCGTCAAAGAACAGTTTGGGTTTTCGTTTTCGAGCTTCACAACTCCGTTCACTGGATTTTGTTATAATATCAGTCTTCTGTAAGTATAGAGAAAACTTGTCTCTACATAAAACCATGTAATTTTCCAATGATGTGAACAGAGCAACAACATTCCCAATGTCAACATTTTCATTTTGTAAAGCTTTACTAACTTAATAATATAGAATATAGAACTTTCACTTGTGAAACTTACTTGTTTTTTCTTCCCGTATGCGTTTCAGCATGATGCGTGCCTTTGTCAGCAGTTTGAGACAGACTGGCCAGTAACTCGTAACTCGTAATGGTTTTTATTTGGAAGGTTAGTGGGGGTGGTGTGTGGAGGAAGGGGATTGGCGTGGGGATCCAAATTATTGTTAGTTTTATGTATAATTGTGTCAAAAAGTGTGTGTGATTTATAGTTTAATTGGTCGTTAAGTATGTTGTTTGGTTGTGTTTTGTAGTGTTTGTATATTTCATATTGTAATTTGTAAACACCTGTTTTGTTGTATTTGTCTATGTCCGTGTTTGTATCATTGATGTGTTTTTTTATGGTATTGTTTGTTCTGTATGCTATTTTATGCTATGCTATTTGAGTCTGTCTCAAACTGCTGACGAAGGCGCACATCACGCCGAAACGCATACGGGGAGAAAAAACAAGTAAGTTTCACAAGTGAAAGTTCTATATTCTATATTATTTAGTACTGTGAAAAAAGAAGATGAACAATCAAAACAACTTTACTAACTTTGTGAAATTTATTCATAGCTTCTTCCCAGAATACCAGCAAAAACACATTTCTGGTTTCTGGAGTTTTCATGCTAAGCCTTTTGACTCTTGGTGAAAGACAGGCTTTTCATCAACATCCTCAGATATTTTCTTCAATGATTCCATTATTTCGGGCAGAGATTTAAGCAAAGCCTTCAAAGCATCAGCTCGGGCCGACCATCTTGTAACGGACAGTGATTTTACCACAGAATAATCATCTTTAAGAATTTCTTTCAAAACAGCCCAACGATGGGTGGAGGCAGAAAAAAAGTTGTACACGGCCTGAACAAGGTCAAAAATGCTAAAGCATTGTCACAGGCTTCGGCTGCTGTTACCCCAACTAGGTTTAGTGAGTGGGCAGAACAGGGAATATATTCTGCCAGTTCATTGTGTTCCTTGATTTTTGCCTGAAGACCACAATGTACTCCAGACATGTTGGCAGCATTGTCATATCTTTGACCTCTACAGTCTTTAATGTCGAGGCCAAAAGTTTCCAGCGTTTTCAAGACAGCTGTTGTCAACTCTTCTGATTTATGTCCTGTATTTGGTAGGAATTTTAAAAATCTCTCCACAGGTTCATCGTCGTTTTTTACATAGCGTACGATTAGAGTCAGCTGATCAACATGCGCTATATCAGGGGTTGAATCAATAACTAGAGAATAGTACATGGATTCTTTAGTCTCCTCAATAACTTTTTGTAAAACAGTGTCTCCCATAATCACGATAAACATCACGATGTAATGAGGCAGAATAGGCAACCCATTTTTAACCAATCAATGTACAACTTTTGGTGAACGGCCTGTAGCAGTACTAGGTACACGCCGGTACCATCACATAAATTTGCAGAAAAAATACACCTTAGAAATTCGTAGAATCGACTACATGGCGAAAGAAACGAATTTCCATCTCCAGTCTACCAAAACATATAATGAAAAATAACCAATCAGCAAATGAGTTCAGGCCGCGCGGCCAACGCCTAACGCCAGGCATGTGGGCAACCGCACGCACGAGGCTCTCAGTTGGAAACCGGTCTTCAACCTGTACAGTCGTTAATTCAACCATAGTCTCGGATGAGTCCCTGGTAGGCCGAAAAGTATTAAAGTAGGCCTACCAAGGAGTAAAAAATGTACAACAAGTTGTAAATAATGAAGTGGCGATTAAATGACGTTTTAATTTGGTCAGAGTGGAGAGTGTTTAGTGAAAAAGTTTCCGGACAACATTGTGCGCAACATTTGGATATTACGCAAACAGGTAACAAGTCTAAAGGCAAATTCATTTGGCCAAAACATTACAAATCATTAATGAGCTCAAATAGAGGGGGGTAAAGAAATGTGAAAAGTAAGAGTGAGAGAGTGTATGTACATATAAATATAAAGAAACTGAAAAGTACTGGTTGTAAAGATTAGTCTATACAATTTTGTTTATGTAGTTTTATGTTTTCTAATTATTAAAGAAAGAAAAGAAAAAAATGAATATTAAAATCAAATAAATGAGATTTGTTCAAAAGAGAATAAACATGTGTTAGGCTTAGTCATTTCGCCTGTAACCATTTCCTATACTTTGTGCTAAAAAACTCGTCTAACGAATCGGGGATTTTCTGAATTAAGGGAGGTCAGTTAGCAAAATTGTCCAAGTGTTTTTTAATTAAGGAAAGAGTGTAAAGTTTTCCATATTTTACTATAAAAATATAGGTGGCGGCCCTGAAGTTCTGATGGTGTTTGAGAAAAGGTAAGTTTACGAAGAAGAGAGATCGCAAGGTAGGTAAGATTCTGGCAGGTAGTAATTATTAAATAAGTTTGTTTCATTACAGAGACTGGGCAAGTCCATATTGGTCCTAATGTGGGGAGGGATAGTCGCAAGTGCTGTTACGGAGGCGCGTAGTGGTGTTGCGTCGGTTCGCAGAGCAGGCGCTTTTGCTGAAAGAAAGACAGCGTCTCTGGGTTTTTGTTCTATCATTTTCTTAAATGCAACTAGAAACTTTATAAAACAGCATTTTAAATACCTACCATATTTGTCTTTAAAATTGTGATTTAATTTTTTCGATTAATTTTCTGATTTTTTTATACAGTTCTCAAAATTTAGCATCTCTCAATGTTTTTCCTCTTTCAAAATTTTGCGCCCCTCAAAATTTTGCGCTCTAGGCACGTGCCTAGTCTGCCTATTGGTAAATGCGGTACTGCTCAAGACAAGTCATTTGCACCTCATTTGTCAAAATTGGTACAGCTGTTTTCAGTTACAAGGTAAAAACAAACCAATGAAAATTATCTTTGGGTAAAAACAAACCAATTAGAATTATCTTTGAACACAATACTGTCCTGCTTGTGTGGTCATGTAAAACTTGGAAAGTCGACTGGAAAGCATTGACAACAACAGCTTGATGGATCTATAGAACAGTTGAGAATAGTGGGTATTGGGATAAAAAAAATTATCTGTATACACAATACTTGGAGCGGTCGTGGTGTAGTGGCTAGCGTGTGGCGCTGCTACGCTGTCGGCGCGGGTTCAATTCCCGCCGGGGGCCATCTGATTTAGATACGACCGTTCCCCCTCGCAAGGCAATGGCAAACCAGCGAGAGGTATCCTGCTTAGTATAAACCTTCCCCAACTATGCCGTTCGGATCCGGCGTTAAACTGTAGGTCCCATATACCTGTGAGAGACTCAGTACCACACGCACCACGGGTATATGTGGGGAGGGTACTAACCAGTCGAAAGGCTGAAGGACTACGAACACAATACTTACAACCACTTGGGTACGGATGCTGTTTGAGTCTTGTGCTTGAGGGTTGTCTTTCGCTTCAACTGTAATCCTCAGTGGCAGCATATTTTTAGGAGCAATATCTATGGTACGCTTTGTCCTGATGTTACCTGATGTGGGATCAATAGCAAAGTATTCTGATACTCCTGTCTCATCGGGCACCAGTCGATACTCTATCTGGCCTAGTTTCCCACTGTCACTATCTGTGGCCTGAAACATCGACATCTTGCCTAAATACTTTGCATAACAAAGGAAATAAATTTAAGACTTTTTAAATGAAATATTCTGTTGATCATTATTTCCCTTATACTATACAGAACATGAAATTTCTTTGAAACTCTCAACACCTGTCATACAATATAAATAAATATAAAATATATTCTTAGAAAAAATTTATTTGTTATTTAATTTTCAAAACACAAAAATGTAAATCTTACAAAATTATAAAGATCAGTGAAAGTGAATGTATTCAATTTTCATAATCGTCATCCACTTTATAGAAAGTATGTGTTTAATAAATAATTGATGTTTTGCTTATAAGATCAACAACAAATATCTTTAATTCATTCAAGACTGAATGGTTTCAATAAACCAGTTACTTCAAAACCTGTAACTGTAAGAAACTGTAATAAACTGTTAATAGTTTATATATTAATATATGATAAATAGTTAATAGTTACTTAATACCTTTCATCAGTGTCACAGACTTACATGTTGGGGTGATGTTAAAAGAAAGTAGAATGAAAGAGTAATAAATATATATTTCAAGGATCAATTTATAATATGAAAAGAAAGATGGTCTGAGAAAAAAGTGACCACAGGATGTGGAAAAGAATTTGAGAAATATAAGAAATGGAAACTGGATTAGCATAAAGTGTAACCTACAGGTGAAAATAGAGGCAAGTTGTACGAGAAGCTGAAGAGTAAGTAAGCATGTTCTAACCAACATCATTTAATGACATACCCTGACTTGTAGGACTGGAGTACCAATTTCTTTGCGATCAGCTGAAATGGCTCCAAAATATTTCTCCTTCTTGTAACGCTTACTGGAATCTGGATAGATAAATTTTGGAATGTTGTCATTCATATCCTTTACTTGTATCTTCACCTGTAAAACAGTTATATCCTTTTCAAATGGCATAAAAACATTTCACTACTTTAACGATAAAAACATAAAGCACTCATAAACATTTTTACTACTAAGACTTAAGCTAGTTTTATTGTCAATTCATTCAAGTAAAACAAATGTAAAGTTATAATTTAAGACAGTTTGGCTTAGCAGCCAAAGTAATATGTACCCTATCTCAACATAAAATGGTTGTAATACAAATATTTGTTTTACTTGTTTAGTTCTAGAATATATGCAAAATGTAACTGAGTTATGATATCTTCAGTTCTAAAAATATAAACTAAATCTGCAATTATGTCATAACATTCATCACACTAACATAAGTGCTTACTGAAGTAGTGGTGCGAGAAGGATTTCCAAGCCCAGCAAGTGTATCCAATCGCAGAGTCAACAGATATTCTGTTTTGGTCTCGTAGTCCAACTTGCCATTAAGACGCAATTCACAGTTCCGTTCTTCACTCACACTAACAGTGAAGAGACCTATACACATATAACATATTAGATCAACAGTGATGCAACCAAATACACAAGAGATGAAGCACTAAAGAAACTAAATCACTTATTTTTCTGGAATTTAATTCACACAGAACAAAGATGTGTGGTTAAAGATAACAATTGCCACATTTGAGAAAAGTAGAACATTTATGAAACTTGCTGACTGGGGGAAAATAAATAGAATAGGAATTTGTACAACTTGTTCAAACCAAACTGGTGCATATACTGCACTATCTGTACATGTCAGTTAAACACTAGAGTAATGTGTTTATGAAGTAGTATTTTTTTGCTTCTTTTTGTTTTCTATTGTACTAGAATGGAACCATTACATGAACATGTATCAAATATCAATTTAAAGAGAAAACCTAAGAAATATACATATCAACACAACATATTCAGTCAGTTTCTTGTAAGCTTGTTTTCTGGGGAAATATGAAAGAGTAAATTAGATGTAAGATTTCAAAAAAAAAAAATTAGGTGATAAAGGTTTTCAGTTTTTGGACTGGTAGAAAGTGTCAAGAGGTTATAACAAAAAATAAAATTTTATTTTTTGGTTCAGGACTTTTTAATATGGCTGCTTGTTTTTCCATACTTATGAGATAATTATGAGCTAAAAGTAATTCAAGAGCACCTCTCATATGTCTTACAGTTCTGCAGTGTTTATAGGGGACACATGAAACACATCTTAATAATTGTGTAGACTGAAACTGTTAAAAACCCACAAGATTATTGTAGATGAGGCCTCAGAGGCATTACTGGGGGTGGGGGCAAATGGGACCACCTCCCCCAGAGGGTCGAAAATATTGACAAATTTTGTTCATTTTTTTAGGCTGTTTTATTATCTTTTTTCAGCTGTAAATAAAGTAGTAACTCTTTTTTAAATATACAAACAGGTTTATTACACAGCATTTGCTAAATATGAAATATAGAGAAATCAATTCAATCAGTAAATAAACAAATAAATAAATATTGTAAACAATATTTCAATAACACATATTTTTACTGTGTTATTATCGTTTACTTTAATGGATTTCAGCCACTTTAAAGATAGTAATGTTGGTTAGTCTTAACCTGTTTTTTATTTAGTATTAAGCGGACTCGACCCCGGGGCCCTCACAGACTAAATTCTAGATATGTCACCATTAGGCCTATATACAGGCTGGCTAATGGTATTAAGTCTTTTGTGGCTAAAATATGGTGACTCACAGAAGTCATACTAACTCATACAAGTGACTGAACTTGCATGATGGAGGGGGGGGGGGTAAAAGATCAGCACAAACCCAATAACACCTTTCCTTCATATGTGATTTTCACTTGGATACATTGTAAATTTGCCATAATAGTTATATCATGAGGATACAAATTTATATCTTGTTCCTCCTTGGCGTGAGCCTGGGAAAGACTTCTGTCCAATACTGTGTTTTCTAGCACATAAAAATATCAATAGTGCTGTCACATTTGAAGATTCTGTAAGCACAAACCTAAGCAAAAATTCTTTATCTGAAAGGGTCAAGATTACAACATTCTATAAATATATAACTTGTGTGTGTGTGTGTGTGTGTGTGTGTGTGTGTGTGTGTGTGTGTGTGTGTGTGTGTGTGTGTGTGTGTGTGTGTGAGTGAGTGAGTGAGAGAGAGAGAGAGAGAGAGAGAGAGAGAGAGAGAGAGAGAGAGAGAGAGAGAGAGAGAGAGAGAGAGAGAGAGAGAGAGAGAGAGAGAGTCGATTTCCTTAAATTTCAGAGCATAAAAGAAGGTATAAATGCTACAGGAAGAAAGTAACAGAGATCATGAACACAATTAATAATGTATATAAAAAAAAATTTTTGGATTAAGTTGCTTTGCATTCAATACATATCCTTCCGGATTTACACAGATTTTTATAAATTATCGGTTCATTTAAACATCATACTGGTAATTTCTTGAAGAATGTTAAGAAGATAGATCTGCTTTTGAAGAGTTAACTTCTCTTCATTAAAAAATAATAATTTTTTAACAAAATACTACATGAAATTGTTTAGATCATGTTTTGATATCATGGATAAACTGTATGGAAAACTAATAAATGGCTGTGAATTTAATGAGGTACAAATCAGTTCCACTGTTAAATTTTTTTGTACTGTCAAAACATTTTGTTATCATGAGTTGGTGTTACTGTGTGTGTTGTTTTTTTCCAATTAAATCATGTTTTATTATAAGTGTTACTAGATTCTTATTTCTTTTTTCGAATAAGTTACATTCCCAGTACTAAATAGCATAGTATTAGTGAGTAACTGATGTCAACTCATATGGCTAACCCTAACCACTTGATGGCATGTTTTTTGTTTGTTTGATAAAGCAGTATCAGGACATGACTAGAATGTTAAGTTTTGGAACACGAAGCCTATGACATCCCATAGCTAAACATAAAGCTTTGAAAGAAAACCTGCTGCTATGAAAGACAGAGATTAGAAAATGAACATAAAAGGTAGTGCTATTATAGTGGATAATGATCTGTTAGATACCTTCATCATTTCCACTAACTACTGAGCATCTCAGTGGAACTGCTTGTGGTTGTACTCGACTGTTAATAACAGTAAACGTTTTTATTAGAAGATCTGGTTTTGAATTCTCTGAAATCTCCACTGTGTATGAATCTTCAGCAAAGCCAATTCCTACATCTGGTGGAACAGTTGCTACATGTCTAATGAATATAGGCACTGACATTATAGTTGACAGCTGTGGTTCTCCAAGGTCATATGCTTTGACATCCACCTAAAATAAATATTAGTTTTGAGAACTAACAATGTATTGTTTTATACCCGAAAATTATACTAAGAGATCTGTGAAAATTGTCATCATTAGTTTTAAAAAAATATGTAAAATTTTTGAGTCTAAAAATTTAGCAAATGAATATTTACAAGGAGCATTATTCTCAAAAAATACATATAATCTTCATGATAAGACTGATGTGCATAATAATAATCAGTTAGTAACCATTATGATAATAACTAATTAGGTAAAGTAATATCTAACTAGCATGATACCCATGCTTTGATATGTCATTTAGCTACCTTAAATTTCATTTATCTCCAATAAATGTTTCTTTAACAACAATACACTATTTAAATTTTGGACAACTATCCCATGACAGGCAGGCCTTTGAGGAGAAATTACTATGAAATATTAATATGTCACGTCAGTAATGAGGTTTAAATGCCTTTGAACATATCTTTCAATTGTTTTTGATGCCTGAAGCAGTCAGACTTTCAATTTCGTGAACACGAGTAACATATTCATATTCAGGTTGAAATTACCTTTACTAAGATGCCTTCTACAGTATTTTAGATTTTAATGAAACAAATATTTTGAAGTTCTGTTATTTTAGAGCTCAACTCTTAGTTTACTGAATTTTTCAAAAAACTATCAAACACAAAGGACTAACAAATAATATCCTTCCTATAAAATTTACATTCCTGAAGTATGGTTGTCAGTCAGTGAGCAGTATTTTGCATTTATACATTGCATTTATATTATTACAGGCATTTTTCTTTTTGTATTACAGGCAATTTATTTCTTTACTGAACGGTAAGCAATATAGGCTAAGTCTTCTACATAAACTTATATTTTATATCTTTATAAACAAGTAAGTGTATGTTATATCTGCCTTTCATACCTGATATTCACTGTCAGTTTCTTTACGAAGATCATCTCTTACTTGTATTTCACCCAGATCAGGATCGATCTGGAAGTAACGTGGAGCTTTCCCTCGTGGGACTATTTCATAACGCACCTAGAGAATTATTTTGAACGTTTAAAAATATTCTTATAGTAATCAAATATTAAAGTCACTTTGTACCAAATTTACTTATAATTAATATACAGATATGAAATACATACTATATATTTTTAATGTAGACAAAAAAATATGCAACATCTGCAATTCTTTTAGATGCGTATGAGTCTGTTCTATGGAAATTGAAAGCTTATGTTAAGAGAAAAATCATCAAAAAATTGTCTGTAACGTTTGATGTAGATCTGGTGTATGTGTGTTTTGCAATGTGACACACCTTGTTGCCAGGAGCTGTTCCATCCGAGTCTGTAGCAGATACTGTAGTCACTCTGGTACCAATGGCAACATCATCATCCAGAGTTATTGGTCGAGGTACAGACAGAAATACAGGAGGAATATCATTGCGATCCTGCAAAAAAAAAAAAATACAATTCAAAATAAATATAAAATAACAGTTAATACATTGAGTTACCTATTGATTAATGTTATAATTCATATAACCTATATTGGGTCCTATAAATTGTCCTATATTTGACCAGATGATGTCAAGCCCACGTCATTACAGTTCAAATGTCTTTAATGTATTACTTTTTTTTTTATTTTGTTGTCCATGATGTGTCCGAGTGTTCCTAAGAAGTAATAAACACTATTCTAATGTGAAACAAAAGCATTTTGAATAAAATGTACAAAAAAAAAATAATATTTACATCATTGCTTGAGCTAGCTTTCACTTACTGCAATATCTAGTGAAATCTAGCTCAGACAATGAGGTAAAAATTTGTATCCAATTTTTGTGTCTTGTATCCCACATTGGAATAGTGGTTATTGTTCTCATTATTCTTTTATTATAATATTTTATTGGCAGTTGGTAAACAGTGTATCTTCAAATTATCACAAAAAATGTTTATGTTTACTGACAAATGACAAGCACCTAGACGATACAACTTGACTGTTTATATCAGTACTAACACTAACTATTGACTCAATTAAATCTGAAGACAATTTAGATGCAAATACAAAAAAGATGATATACATACAAAATAAAATTATTTTTTATATATTTTTAGGGTTTATAATAACTAAGACTGGAACAATGGATAAAAACAAGCTGCAACAAACAAGAGCTTGTAACTGATACTCTGGGACAGGAATTGTTTTCAACTATAAAATAAATATTTTATGTAACAGTGTTAAGGATTAAAGTGACATATAAGTTATAAAATTGAATTACAGACTAAAATCTCAAAATAAGATCACCACAGTGAACTCAGTGTATTTGCAAAGAAGATGTAGGTTTGTCAGATTAGAGAGAATCATTAACAAAGAGGTAAAGGAAGAATGGAGGCCCAAAGTTTTATCGAGGATAAGAGACTGGTTTAATATAGAAATGTTAGCAGATTCAATAAGAGTAGATGTATAAGAGATGGATGAACAAGTTTCCAGTGAACAGGTGTTTCTTGAAGGTCTTGGAGAGAAGTGGACAGTGCAATGGAGAGATTTGTCTGGCAAACAGAGATTGAAAAGACAGACACAGTTGGAGACAGTGCCTGAGAAGAGGAATCTGTAGACATTCTTAAATTTAATGTAACCAAAACATAATATTTACCACAACATTAATGATGACTTTAGTGGTGGATCCAGGCTTGTTGCTGTTGTTCTCCAGAGTGCCTATAATGAGCATGTGCTGACTTTCCTTTTCATAATCAAGTCCCTGCAGGGTTCTAATAATTCCCTTCTGAGCATCAATAGCAAACAGATCTACTGGTCCTTGTTTTATTGTGTATGTTATATGTTTCTTAGTGTCTGGATCTGCTGCCTGTAAAATTCCAACAGAAACAAATCTTTTTAAACAATTCTTAGTATAAAAAAATTATGCATACTATCAAAGGTTAAGAGCTATTGTCTTCTTTGATTATCATTTTGATCTCACCACATTAAACACATATTTACATGTGTTTACGTGATATGTTTATCATGTTTACATTACTTGTACCAAAATTCTTTTTTAGTTTTATTGCCATTTTGTTCAATGGCCAGATACTAAGACACAGCAGTTCTTAGGACAAGTAAAACTAAGTTTCTCAGTATAGCGTACTTATTACTTCGAGATTTTTTTTTTGATTTTGGATACGTCAAGGGAGTTACACCAGCAATTAGAGCCCGTCAAAAGTGACACATTAGCGTTGTTCAAGGGGGAGCGACGAAAGGAACAAACCTTTCCTTTCCACGTAAACGACATGAAAGCCGTTAAGGGACAATACACACTATGACACATGTTGCAACGAACTGGACCAGGCGTGGGAGCGCTTGACTCTACAATTATAACAAAGGAACGTTACCCTTGCATCCGTCCAGTAGCGAGAAAAATAGATAGCCATCGCTAAGAGCATTGTTCCAAGCATGTGTGCAACTTACAGAAGAACAATAGCTGAAGCACAGACAATGTAGCATGGGACGAAGAGGCGCACTCCAATGAACACATATGTTTGCCACCCGTAAGTTCGTTAGAGGAAGTCGATAGTGTCTTAACAATACGATAATTCGACACGCTACACCAAAGGGGCAGATGTGACTGTAGAAGCTAGGCCTTGGTGAAGATTCCAAGAAGGAGGCAACGTCCTGATGACAGCAACTCGTCGAGTCCACGTGGACTACGTAAGACTTAAGCAGAGATGCCAACCAGCCAATTAGAAAAGAGAATTCAGAGGGAAAGTGACTGACAGGGATGGTGGTGACAGAAGCTAACGACCAGAGAACGAATCCCATGGAAGAACATCCCTCTCCAAATGACACTAGGTGGAGAATTCTCCAGAATCACTGACTTTAGACAAGAGGACATAGGGAGGTCCTAATAACCGTCCTATCAGAGATAGTTTGGTGGGAAAGAGAAACGATCATGGATCTAACGAGAGTGGGAAAAATGAAGGGAATAAAAATGGAATGCATTTGAGGACGCGCTCTCAGTCGTATTAATATTTTAGCTCAGTTTATTAAATTTTACGCTCAGTATTATTGAAAATCTTAGTTCGATCTCAGTATTTCATTCTCACAGTTATATTTTAATTTTCTCTCAGTATTATTAAACTTTCTCAGTGATGTAAAGACTTTGTTCGGAGAAATATTAGAAGTGGTGTACGGAATTAATGAAAGTTCGGAAATAAGACTCAAACCGTCAAGCTGAAATGGTAGTGTTCGTGACGATGAGCGAATAACGGACTTTATAAAAACTTTCAGCATCACGCTCATACGATTAATACTGTCAGAAGTAATAATATACAGTGGTAACATACTTGAACTTTTTCACCAACGAAATGAATCGGGTTATCACATAATAAATTAGTGAGACTACATTATTTCATAAAAGAAAGTCAAGTGCTAAATGTTTATATACGCCTAATAAACTTGAAAGAAGTGCGTGACCATATCGAACTGACAATCGCATAGATAGACTGACGCGATACAACCGGTCGATGAATCCCTAGTACAAGTACCACGACTTGAACTGTGATGATTTCATAGAACTCATAACGGATGTCGCGAAGTGCGGACTAGTGTTCCGGAAAGATGTACGCATAATAATAAAAGTGCGAGTTACGAGTGTTCCATGGATTAACATCAACCGTCAGCAAAGGGACCCTGGTGGACATAGGATGGGAGTGAGACACTACTACACCATGAGTAACGTACAAAATTAATCACCTATATGATTACTGTTTACCATTATACCACTGACCTGTCACTTAGAACCAACTGCCTGAGATATATTATATAAAGAGTCAATAAATGATATATTATATAAAGAGTCAATGAAATACGAATCCATAGTTAGGAATTAATAATGGCATAGGATATTACACATGTATTGTTTTATTAGTGTAAGCATATGATTATTTCAATTATGTTTGTGTTTTAATATGTCTGTTGCAGGTATCTGATTATTCAAATATGTATATGTCTAATATGTTTTATTGCAAGTATTTGAGTATTTTATGTGTGTAAATGTTGAAATGTGTTTTGAAGTAGAATCACTTAGTGCCATTCGCAAGCACACTATGTTGATAGTTAATAACGTCACTATGCACGAATACGTGCATACATTTGATTGTTACTTTCAATTACTAGAAATGTGTTGTAGAATTTAATTGCCTATTGGAAATATTTGTTGATATTCTTAATCTATGATTTATTTATGATACGAATACCTATAAAATGCTATATTAAAATAAATATTCTGTAGAATGGATTCAATAGTGTTGGATTAATTTATTTAAGACCTGACTCACAAGATAACTTCTTAAATGATAGGATCCACAGTTAATAATTCTAATTTAACATGATTGAACAAGTACCAAATTCATAAATGTTCTAGATCTTGAAGTTCTATTTGGTAGTAAAAGCCAGAATTAATTACTTTTGAGTGATAACATTACTAATTACATATTTAATAAATTTGATTACGATTTATATAATTCAAAAATTCAATTAATCCATGCAATTAATTTAGGCATAGATATTATCGTTGTATATGGTGCCCAATGCGTGGCATAATTACATTGTATATGGCAGCCCAACGCGTAATACAAGAAAACTTGTATTACTAGACTATTGTAATAACAAGAAAATTCAGTATCATTAAAAAGGCATGTTAATTTGTGCAATTAATCAAACAAGCATATTAATGTTGTATATGGTGTCTAACTGCGGGGCTATATGAAACAGTGAGATACGATAAAGTTCAAGTTCGTACTGACATCACCTTCATAAACATAAACTAAAATTATAATTAGATGAAATTAATTTATGCAATAAAAAAAACTTACACAACATTGTAAAATAATTATTGTTGTATCAGATTAAATCAAGTTATTTACAAAGTTGATTTTTCTCAACTTTTGTTAAAGTACTTTTTTAATTCTCTTATGTCCATTTACATTATCATTATATGATTGTTAAATTCATGTAGCAAACCACTGTTCTGGCCAATACAAAAAGGTGAACAGAGATAAATTTTATTTATACAGAAAAAAAACAAGAATAAATGTTTTTAAATTATTAACAGACAATCATATTTGATACATATTATCCCCTGAAAATAACATTATATATGTTGTTATGGTCTTGTACATAAGGCCGCAATAGTAGAGGAATGTTAAAAAAAGTGGTGACAATTTAGTTGGAAATATAGAAAATATGTCTTTGACAATATGTAATAAATTATTATATTCAAGCACAATTTACATGGTATAAACTCATGGGGTATGACAAAGAAAGTTTTATTAATAGGATGTAAACATTTCAGAATAAAGAATCCCAGAGTGAAAATTTTCCATGCTATTTTTGTAATAATAATTTTATTGTAATAAATAATCATTAATGTAATTTTTATCCACGGGTAAATACAACATTGGACTTTATCAACTCAACGACTTTGAGGTAATCCAACTCCTAGACAACAGTTTGGCAGCAACACTGAAAAGCACTAAATCCTTTGATGTTGGTATAGTGGCAGAGCATAATCTGCAATTGTGTGTCAAGTAGGCAATCAAAACAGGACACCTCTGAGTGAAATATAAATTTTAAAATTGCTTTAAGCTAAAAACGATTGATGGGTGTTTTTTAGACCAGTTCTAATACTTAAGAAGATTATTATTGAAAAGTCATATAATTTACCTTGACTTGAGTGACAATAAAGTTTGGCACATTTTCTGGTACTTCTGCATCATACATGGGCATGTGGAAAATTGGAGATTCGTCTTCAACGTCGGTTACATGTACAGTGACAGTGGCAGTAGCTATCCTCGGCTCACTTGCACCATCCTTAGCTGTCACTACAAACTTGTATTCCTGAAACACAAAGAGAAAAACACTTGATTATTTTTTTATAACATAATGGTACATAGAAACAATCTCATGAACAGTCAATACAATTATCAGTTTTGCTTTAAGAACCTTAGTTCTGAGTACTTAGCAAATTATTATTTATGAAAAGTTTACACATTGAATAAAATATACATTTATCTAAAACACAATTTTTAGAAAAATTTGACTTTTTGCTACTAATTTAATTTTGCTCGTTTTATTGATTTTTTTTTGTAAATTTATTTTGATTACAATGTTGAATGTCTTCATCAAAACTAAATCCAATATCAGTACATGATTTTTTATTTTTGCTGACAACAGAGTGTATGATTATGTTTTGTCTTCTATAGTGGTTTCACTTTAATATGATTCATACAGAAGTCCTACATGCTTCAGCGTTTATATTAGTGTTGCTCAATTATTCTAATTTAATTGTGAAGGTATGCATCTTATTTCTTGGCTATACAGTTTTAATCCTTGTACTGTTTTCAGAATGAAAATAGTTTTAAACTTAATATAGAAGATCTACGTAACCAATTTTGATAAAAAAAATTGCCTTCCTACTCTGAATATGACTTCTTCAGATTTGAAAGGGAAGAGTAAATATTACATTCAATGTTTCACAGAACAGCCTAATAATATGCAGTCTTTCAGATATTTAGTTAAACCACTGGGTAAATTAGATAATTGTAACATTGTAGTTTTATTAAAAATACCACCCATGATCAATGTGCAGCAAAACATATCAATTTGCTTCCAAAATCTTTAGTTTATTTTATAACAAAAAGTGTGTGAGTTTTTGAAAATCAACTTTGTAATTAATGTGATTACAAAGTTGTTAACAATTTTATTTAATACAAATATTACTAATAAATAAAACTGAATAAATAATTTTGTATATTTATAAAAAAGCTGAAACACATTAAGGAATCCCTCACATTTTATTTTTAGTAGGTATCTGTTACATTTGGTAAAATTTGTTTATGAATAAAAAAAATTAATAAGAAACTGGTTGAATAATGTTTATCACAATTATGTTAACATTTCTGAGCAATTGGCCTATCAGACGTGTTAATTTAGTACAACTGCAACAATATAACAACTACAATTACCATTTTGTCCTCATAATCAAGAGAAGCTCTTGTTTTGATTTCTCCAGTGCTTGGATCCACAGAAAATGGTACGTCATCTGGTAAAGAATATGAAACCACTGCATTAATGCCTTCGTCCGCATCTGTTGCTTTTACCTGTCCGACAGTTTTCCCAGCAATACCTTCAGGAACTGAGAACTCATATGGCAGTTTAACAAACTCTGGGTTCTTATCATTGATATCACTGACAAGTATATTAACAGTAGCTGTACTTGACAGTCCACCTTCATCTTCTGCCTTTATCAGCTAAAATGTTAATACAAAATTTGTTATTTGAGTGCAGCAAAAAATATTATTTTAAATTACAAATACACTTTAAGTACAGTATTTAGATTTGAATATGAATATCATCCTTTGTTTAACATGTCTTCATTATTTCTATTAATGAACATAACTTTAAAGGGCACAATATTATAACAACTGACATGTCACTTCAGCTATTTTTGTAATCAGAGTATAAATTGACTAATGGTACTAATGTTATATATTAATAAGAGTCTATTGTACTTTTAATTTTAAAATTATCATTTTGCAGATAATTCTATCATTTCGTGGGGTAGTAAGTTTTTGGTAGACTTCCAGTTCAATTAGTGATGAGAAACCATTTTACATGGTACTTCAAATGTGAAACTTGACAAATAATGTACGAGGGTCATTCAATAAGTAACGAGACAAATTGCTGTAGCTTAAAACTCGTTTATTGAGTCAATACTAAGTGATGGTGACTTTTCAATATAATCCCCCCCCCCCAACTGTAATACATTATCCCATCGTTTTTCTAACTTCCGAATGCCCCTGGCATAAAATTCTGTGGGTTGCTGACGGAGCCAGTTTTGCACATGAATTTTGACCTCTTCATTGGAACCGAATTTTTTCCCGCGTAGTGCCTCCTTAAGGGGTCAAAAAAAAAAAAAAAAGTCTGATGGAGCGACTGATGTACACTTTTAACATCCTTTCATGAATTTCAGAAAGGTTTGACACCTTCTGCGACTAAAAATCTAATCACTGAACGTTGTTCTTCCGCAGTGCAATTATCAAGTGGACTCGCCATTGTTGACTGAGTAAATTAGAGGTTATGTTTAGGAAATTTTATTAAACAGCTGATCAGAAGTCATTACAAGGATGCCAACTTGTACTCCTGAAAGTATCGTATTGATTTATCAAGTAGTTTTTGAGCTAGAGTAATTTGTCTCATTACTTATTGAATGACCCTCGTAAGTTGTACACTTTGCAGGTCTTGCTGTTTACTTTATGTACCTACTTTATCTGTTATTATGCCTTAGAAATTTGAATTTAAGATAAGGGGAACAGAAAAAGCTTAAGGTCTATGGGAGGTGATGATGGAGAAAGAAAATACTAGATTATTGAAAAAAAATATTAGAAGTACTATATGCAGAGGGAAATCAAATGTGAAAGTTATAAAAAAATTGGCTGAAAGAAGAATGATACTGTAAACAACTGCAGAAAGGAGACACAATATGATTGATTGTTTATTATGTTATTATAGTACCTAGTCACTACCTTACTTTAGGGAATGTTGGAGGATGTACCAGTAGGAGAAGATCAAGATAAGATTATATAGACAAGACTAAGAAAGGAGAAAAGTATAAGGAATTAGAATGACTAACACAAGAAGAAAATTACACCAACTAATGTAGACAGTATATTTTACTCTTTTTATATGCAATTAGGAAAACAACAAATTTGTCAATACTGTCAAGTTTTTGTAAACACTTTTTGTGTTCACGTTACTTGTGAAACTTATTATTTTCAACTTACATAAATATAAGTTGGGGGCAGTGGTAGCTCCAGCATTTCAAAGATGGGGACCCGAGGGTGGGTCAAATATCTGGGTGGGGCCACTCCGTAAGAATTTTTTAAAAGCTATACCAGATGTTTTTGCTTCAACAGTGTGTGGTATACACACTGTAACTATGCATAGTAAATTATCAGAATATATTTACTTCAGTATATCATTTCCAAGGACATATATTTTTTAGTTGTGTCACTATGGAAGTATGAAAATGTCATAATAGTACAAACACATATTACACACTGCATTAAAACACACTACTTACACTCACATTCAACAGAATCAGTTTTATTGAAACATATGAATTCTCCTATTATTATGAATAACTGCAATATTATCTATTACTAGTGGAGTAAGTTTCTGGTCATTATTTATTGAAACTTATCTAGTAAGTTTGAACCGATATTGTTTCATGAAAGGCTGTTCACCATGCTGTTCTTAAATAGGTTTCTGATCTTTTGAAGCATAGAAATGACCTTCCATGGGATACAGCTGATACACAATTAGTAATGACTATTTAGGCTAAGTGGTACATATTGTACACCGAAACGACAGTGAGGCACAAGTGGCTTGAGCTGTTTCTGTTCCATTTGTTGCTGAATTTCATGTGCACACAGTGGGATAGGCAAGCATGGGGAAACCACTGCATTGGAATGTGCAGGCAGTGGATTACAGGAGATCAGGATGGTTGATTCAATTGGGGTTCACGTGAAGAATGACTATTGTGAATTGTCAAGTTGCAGCTGAGATTGATGGATTGTCCATATCATTAAGCTGACAAATGTGATTTGTGACCTTTGCAAATAAATTAGTTGCCAGGGATCAACACATAAGGAAATTCTCCACAGAAGGAACACAGAGGCGCTGATGTTGAGTATTAGTTTTCACATACCACAGGGTCTTGGAAAGGAATGGTGCACTTGTTGGTGGCTGACTGGAGAGGCCTCTGTCAATGGCCACAAAGTAAGTGATTGGTGCCCGTATGAACAGCATATACAATGAAATTTTTGTGCAGATAGCCAAATGGCTGTTGCACGAAAGCATGAGGAAAATTTTGGCTTTAATGGCTTGAGCCTTTTGAGAGGTTTTTAAGACATCAGTCACAAGGTCATTATAGTCGACCCTATCTAGCCAGATGGCTATGATTCGGTTCGCTGGGTTGCTATGTGGAAATTGGACTTACGCATAAAGCTATAAACTTTATAGCATAAACTATATACTAAAGCATAAACTTCCTACTAGACTATGTTGATCACAATGCATCACTTCCACAACCATTGTGGAATGTTCAGCTAATGTTGTATCATTATGCTCACCTCCTGCAGAGATGGGGGCTATAATGGAATGCTGTGTCATCACAGGAGCGAAGAGGGACAATGTGACTCCAACATTTCGTTCATGTACACGAGTTATAGAACGGACCAAGGACAGGTCCTAGAGGAATGCTTGTGGTGATGAAGAGAACCCAAGACCACACCCCGTTGCTGCATAGCCTGGAGGTTCTGTCAGTTAAATACGACTGTATGAGACACACAGTGGACAGTAGTACAGGTGTGTGGTTAATATGAAGAGCAGATCTTAATGTCCAGGTTTGTAGAAAGCACTGTTTATGTCCAACAGGACAGCACCTATGGACTGATGCCTATTGGTGTGTTTGCTAGGTGGAAAACAGACCCGCACTAGGTGAATGGTAGTAGAGTGTCCCTGCTGAAACGTCTGCTCCTTGCAGATGTTGTATACACCAGGGACCAGAAACGACCAAAGGAGTCACTTGAATACCTTCAAGGTTGCTGGCAAGAGTGTAGTTACATTGGACAATAACTTTCCTGAAGCTTTGGCGAACTGTAGGCTTATTGGGTTTTGGAACCATAATGATGTTTACAGTCTTTCACAGGCAGCATAAAGAAGTGTAGTCTAGTCATGTTTGTTACTTTAGACCTACAGGACTCAAAACTAACACTATGCCTGTGTCTCTAGTCATTATTATACAAACAGTGTATGCATGAAATATACACTTAACAAGATCGCTGCACTAACACAACATGACGTTGGTAATCATATAACAAGTCTCTAGAGGTCTACAAGTTCAAGCAGCAAAAACTTCGTTTATTTTGGAATTCAAATCAACAAGATTTTCAATTTGTAATTCCTTCTGGATTAATTCAATGAGATTTTAAAATTAAATATCATGAGTCAAAATTATTGGAGAATTTAAAAAAAATCTGTTATGTCCGGAAACATTTATTCTAGTCCTTCTACTCTGAACCACTAAATTGAATACCAAAGTAATCTTGAAAACAGTGTATTACATAATCTTATTATGACCACAAACACAAATCAAACGGACGTGTGGGCAGTGGTGCCCAGAAGGGGGGTGCATGGCGCAAGTTGTGCCATCAAATATTTTTTTGGGGGGCATGTTTTTACAGCATTTTTGATGATAAAAGGGAGGGCAAATAAATAAAAGACTATTTTAAAAAAATACTTGAAATAACCCTCCTTATTTTAATTATTCATAAAATGGTAAATTTACTCGCAAAGGGTTCAGTGTAGCACTGCGTGGCAGCCTGATTCGGCATAGCCCCCCCCCTGTTCTGCACGACAATCAGCTGCCAACTCAACTGATCTGACTGAAGCGCATGCAGTCCTCGCCATGTCCAGCAGTATCCACTTCATGGCGCCCTAACCTCAATGTTTCATTTTCATTTTATGTGTGCATGGGGAGAAGTAGGTTTCGGTCAATAACTGTTTTGATTTTGTTTTTTAGCACGTTTAATCACCGAACATTTAAGTTGAACTGAACATTCATCATCTGGTCTCGTACTGTGTAGTGTGTTGAGCGAGTGTTGATGTAGCTAGTAGTACATTTCGCTGTTTTACAAACTAACTAATCATGCCGAAGAGAGCTAAAAATTTATACAAGTATAAGTGCTTGGAAGTGCTCTGTAATACTGTGCATAGAAAGGACAAAAGGATAGACCATTGCAAGAAGAAACATGCTTACAAGTTCAAAAACAATTTGAAAATTAACTACAAAGTAATTGAAATTAAGACAGGCGATGGACCATGGAAAAAGTACGAAGAATCCAGACACTGGTGACACTGCAAGTCATCAACTTAGCGAGGAAATTTCAGGTGAAGAATCGAGGTAAGAGCGTCATAAACATCCAACATACTTTGTTTAATGGCAATAGTTATTATTGTCACGAGTGCAAAAATCGCAGGGATTCTGAGCAGAGAAGAAGAAGAGGAGAGGGAAAGCCACGCTGCTTAGCAACTATAGTTGTTCTTTTTTAAATTTATTAAGATCGATGCGAGTTCTGCTGGTACTGTCTTTGTGTTGGTGTCTCGAATTCGCATCGACATTGATGTGTGTCGTACACTAGCACGCACTTTGTTGTTGTTTACATCTCACTCTCACATTCATGTCATGATTTCTGTCTCGATTTTCTCTGCCATGCATTTGCCATGTCTTGACTCTCACTATGTATACTCATTTTCCGCTGCGAGGACTATTCGACTTCCTCTATCGCGCATGGTGGGGTACTTTATATTTCAGTACAGATACGAAATAAGTATACAGTAACACCTCGTTTTTACGCTCCCGCTTATAACACTATCCCGTCCATTACGCTCTTTTTATACGGTCCCTGGACGCTTCATATACACACCCCTTAAATTTTAACCTCTTATAACGCTTCCAAGTCCCGCTTATAGCACTTTTTTCCCGGTCGAAAATGAGGAAAAATTCCGTATAAATTGTGAAACAGTACTGTATTTGAGATGTTTTAAATACATGGTGAAGAAATTGTTGCTCTGACTGTACTGAAGGTCATTACACCCCGAGTAGATGAAAGGAATTCCACCCTCTACCTGAAGAAACCCTCCGGCCAGCAGTGTCAATAATTGTACCTAACGGTACTTTCCTTTGCATGAAAGGAATTTAACACTCAAAACAATACAGTACAGTACTGCCCTGTCAATACAGTATGTCATTTCTCCCTTTCCCTGTCATTTCTGTCCTTTCTTATTAGTCGTTCTTTGAATTCTTGGCAGTGCAGTTGTGATTAGTGCAAAAATGGCAAAAGCAGAAATCTCTTTCTATAAGTGAAAAATTACAAATCCTCCGTAAGTACGACGAAAATTCTATGCTGAATCAAAAGGATTTTTCTGAATCTGTGGGAATCCCTTCATCCAGCTTAAGAACAATAATAAAAAATAGGGATGGTATTACCGATGCAGTGAAGGGTGGTTGCAAATATAAGAAAGTGAGATCCAAGATCCGGGAAATATGAAGACGTCGAGGAAATTGTTATTGAATGGATTCACCAATCCTGTGATGCTTCAATTCCAGTAAGTGGCCCAATCATACAAGAGAAAGCACGAGAAATAGCAAGCAAATTGAACACAGACCTTTCTGCTTGGAATGGTAGGCTTGATAGATTCAAGCAAAGGCATGGCATAGTGAATCGGCAAATCAGTGGTGAATCAGAGTCAGTTAGTGACAGTGATGTAAATGACTGGGAAAGTGAAGTGCTACCTAGGCTCATTAACAATTATGCGCTGCGTGATGTGTTTAACGCGGATGAAAGTGGTTTATTCTTTAAGCTAATGCCCGACAAGTCATATGTGTTCAAAGGGGAGAAATGTGACGGTGGCAAATTAAGCAAAGAAAGGGTAACTGTGCTTGTTGCTGCAAATGCCGATGGATCTGAAAAATTACCACTGTTAATGCTGGGGAAGTCACCTAGACCCTAATGTTTTAAAAACATTAAATGACTTCCTTGTGAATACAAAAATCAAGCACGTGCCTGGATGACTGGTGAATTTTTTGTCACTTGGCTCAAAGACTTAGACCAAGAAATGGTAAAAACCAATCGCAAAATTCTGCTTTTTGTCGATAACTGTCCAGCGTACCCGAAACATGTAGAACTACCATTCCTGCCTCTCAACACAAACAGTAAACTCCAATCAATGGACCAGGGGATCATAAAAGTGCTCAAGCATTTTTATCGAAAGCGTGTTGTTCTACGATATCTGCAGTGCAACGACAGTGGAGCCAAAAACCGCATCACCTTATTCGATGCAATGAATTTCATCTCCACTGCATGGGAAGGGATCGATGCGCAGACCATCGCGAATTACTTCAATAAAGCAGGCTTTTTTAAGGTAAGATTCTAAATGTTGTTAGATTAGGCTATTATCGAGCGTCTGTATAAAACTTTTTTTGTTTTGACAGGGGGTTAATTTTCTTTTTTTAATTTCTTAGGGACATGGTGTAACACCCGGTGAAACATATGCCCCTGTCACAATTGATAATGACAAGGATTGGGCTGCTGTACAGGAGAAGTTAGGAGATGTTAACTTGGAAGATTTTGTATTAGTTGACAATGGTCTAGTGACATCAGAAATCCACGATGTTGACGACATGATTGCAGATCATGCTGCCGCTACCGTCCAAGATGAAGACAGTGATGAGGAAATTGAATCTGTGGAGGAAATAATCCCCACACGAAATAAAGCTCTGGGAGCAATAAATCTGCTCCGAAAATACAATATCACTGTTACTCCTGGTGACGTATCAAGTGACGTGAATAGCTACTTAAACCGCATTGAAAATGTAATCATTCATAACAGTAGTACACACACTCGACAAACATCAATCAAAGACTTTTTAAATAGGAAATGAGCTAGAATTTGCATTTTGCATTGTAACTAACGAACAATACTGTAATTATAAATACAGTACTGTAATAATAATAATAATAATAATAATAATGATGATAATAATAATAATAATGATAATAATAATAATAATAATACTGTAATACAGTAAAATAAAATACAGTAATAATAAAACACAGTACTGTAATTGTTTCCTATGACGTGGTGTCCAAATTGTTTTCCCATCTCACAAATCATTTCCCGTCTATAACGCTGTCCCACTTATTAAGCGTTTAAACCACAGTTCCTTGAGGAGCGTATTAACGGGGTTCTACTGTATTTCGATTCTCTGTGAGTTATTTTGTGTCGCATGTCGTGTCACAAAAAATCTCTACAGACATGTAAACATTGCAATATTTTTTTTATTTATATTTTCACTTTCTGAATAAATTGTAAAAATATAGTTTTTCTTGTAACTCAAAACACTTCTACTTTTTTTTGGTTACCTTTATACCACCATTTAAATATCAAATGTGTGAGCACAAGCACCGCCGGGCGCCATTCAGGTGGCCTGAGGGGATAACTGAATTTGGGGGGAGGGCATGTGCCATAGCCTTTGGGGGGAATGGTCACCCCTGCGTGTGGGTACACATTACTTCAGCTTTTAAAATGCACATATGCTACTATACACTCATCAATAAGCTGTATTGCTTTCCTACAGTGTCAATTACTTTTGTTTTTGTGCTCGGTTTGCAGTTAATAAAACTGATGAGCACATCCAGAATTTTATTAAACATGGTATTATTGATTACATTAAATTCTTAACAGTATAAAATTACTGTCAGTATAACATTTTCTACTGTATACATTGATCTTTACCACATTATTGGGGGGGGGGGGGGCAGAGCATGGGCCAAGAAAATCTGGGGTCCACCCTGGCTCCCCTGTGGTGCTGCCACAGTGGTTGGGGGGGAGTTCAACTTCTGCAATAAGTTTTTTAAAAGGAAGGTATATAGAGTTTGAATGCTCAGTATGTAAGGTAAGTATATTACTAAAGTGTCCAGCTTTCTGTAAAATATTTAGTTAGTTGACAATGGACAGTGAAGTCTCACCAATTCATATCTTGTTAGGTCCTCTCTGTCAAGCTTTCGAATAACACTGATTATACCCGTTTTATCATCAATTGCAAACTGTCGCAAATCATTTCCTGATACAATTGAGTATGAAACAGGATCATTTTCAGGATCAGTTGCCTAGAACAAAAAAATATTATATTGGCGTTACATCAGAAATATATATGAGAAGATTTCACTTTCTTTCCAAGAGCCAACATTAACATTAGAGAAAATTTTAAATTTAAAAATCTTTAGTTCGTACTGGAGTACAGTAAGTCTTGAAGAATTTACTTTCTATTAAATTATTTCATCATTTTCTTTGTAATTATAACTCATATTCCTTACTAGTTTTAATTAAATTCATTTAGTAACTAAAAAAATCCAGAAACATCATTAAAAGTTAGAAATACCATGTTATATATTCCACCAGTCTGTGAACACACCATACAGAAATAATATATTGAAAGGTATATTTACCAATATAGTGGCAACTGAAGAATTAATTGGAGCTCCTTCACTGACAGTCACTCTGTAAACATTTTGCTGGAACATTGGACTCCTTGTGTTGGGCCCAGGGATGACAGTCACCTCGACTATAGTTTGACTAGACTTGCCTCCATGATCTGTTGCCTGCAAATATAAACACAAATTAATCATAACAGCCAATTTTCTATGTGTTAGGGCACACACTAAAAAGTAATTCAAATATTTATTAATTTATTTCACACAAGAGAAAGTTTTATAGTAATATAAAGAAAACTCCAACTTCATCATGCTTATTTGCTAAACTGCTAAATGTCATGTTCTGGACTTGAAAATGGTGGAAACACTGTGACGTATAGACCTGGTTTTGACATATGTAGCCCATGGCAACTACTCATGTTTGTAATCGTTGTACTGAATAAATCACGTTTACTCCTTTATTTCAAATTAAGATTATTAATTATAGAACCTAACATTACATGGTGTCAGAAGTGGTTAAAATCACAAAATTAACCGAAAAAGGAGTAAAAAAGTTGCAAGATGACAACAAAAAATGCAAACGAAGCAGTAACTGGAATCAAACCGCCAGGTAACCTACAAATTGAGCCTGATAAATCTACGAACTGGAAAAAGTGGTTACAGCAGTTCAATGCAACTGTCATCCAGCTAGATAAGAAGCCTGCTGAAGTCCAGGCTGCAACGTTTATGGCGATTATAGGGCCAGACGCAATCGAAATTTACAATAATTTCAACCTTAGCGATGCTGACAAAAATAGGTTGGAAGTCATCAAAGAAAAGTTTAAAGAGTATTTCGGACCAAAAACAAACATTTATTTTGAAAGATATATATTTTTTAAGATTGAACAAAATGAAGATGAACAGTTCAACGAATTTTTAACAAGAATAAAAACACAAGCAAGCAAATGTGAATTTGGCACGCTACTTGTTAATGTTAAAAGACAAAATAGTATTTGGAATTAAATCTAGTCAAGTAAGAGAAAAACTACTAACTGAGGACAAACTCGACTTGACAAAAGCTATAGCTATCTGCAAAACTAGCGAACAAGCTTCCAAACAACTGGATGAGTTTGAAGGCAAAAGTAAAACAGATAAAATTTTAGCAGTCAAAGACAAGAGTACCAAAAATAAAGCTCAAAATCAGAGTTTTGACTGCAAAAGATGTGGTTCAAATCACAAAAGCAAAGAATGCCCAGCTTTCAATAAAAAATGTGCTAAGTGCAGTAAGACTGGTCATTTTGCCAAAATGTGTCACACTAAGAATAACTGTGATTCCAAGCGCAAAAACAAAGTGAACATATTAGAAGAAAGTTCAAACTCTGAAGATGAAATATACATAAGTACCATAAGTGCTGGTGAAAGGAAAGACTGGACTGGAATAATTCAAGTTGGCAACGTAAAGTTTTCTGTCAAACTTGATACTGGTGCAGAATGCAAAGTATTACCTAGGCATCTAGTGGATAAAACCAAAGCTAGTTTACAATCAAGTCGTACAAAAAACTTAATAACTTATACAGACGACAGAATGACAGTTCTAGGTGAAGTAAAACTACAGTGTAAATTAAAAAACGAAGAAGCAAAAGTCTTATTTAAAGTAGTACAAGAAAAAGTTACACCAATCCTAGGACTCCAAACTTGTGAAAGATTAGGACTTGTTGCAAGAGTAAAAACTAAAAAAAGTCAATCTACAGATGATATATTTGAAGGGTTAGGCTGTTACAAGGATTATGAATATGACATCGACCTGATCGAGAACCCTAGATTCGAGATAAAACCCTCAAGGAGAGTTCCACATGCAATAAGAGACGAGGTAAAGCAAGAACTCGACAGGATGGTAAAGTTAGATGTCATCAAACCTGAAACAGAGCCTACACCTGCAGTGAGTCCAATGGTGGTAGTTAGACAAAAAGGTAAATTAAGAATCTGCATAGATCCGTCAGACGTGAACAAAAACATTTTGAGGCGGCATTTTCCTCTTTCTACAATAGAAGAAATATCAGCTGATATCAAAGGATCAGAATTTTTTGCATTACTAGATTCCACAAAAGGATTCTGGCAAATTAAACTGTCAAAAAGAACACAAAAGATATTAACATTTGCCACACCATGGGGAAGATATTCTTTCAAGAGACTTCCTTTCGGCGTATCGTCAGCGCCTGAAATATTTCAAGAAATTTTAACAAATTTACTCAGTAAATTCAAAAATGTAAGAATGTCGATCGATGACATCTTTATACACGCAAAAACAGAAAAGAGTTACATAAAATAGTTAGTGAAGTCATCGAAGTGCGAAAAATTTCAGGCTTTAAACTGAATAAAAACAAGTGTATTTTTGAAGCAAAAAAGCTAAAATTTTTGGGACACATTGTTTCGGCCAAAGGACTAGAAGCAGACCCAGAAAAAGTAGAAGCCATACAAGCCATGAAAACACCAACGAATAAAAAAGAGTTACAGAGACTCTTAGGAATGATAACCTACCTAAACAAGTTTATTCCTAACATGTCAGACCTAACAAATCCACTAAGAGATTTGTTACATAAAGACACAAGTTTTACCTGGGAATTCCATCATGAAGAGGCACTCAGCAAGATAAAACAAGTACTACTGAATCCACCAGTACTAAGATTATATGATGTAAACAAACCTGTAACTCTAACAGTTGACGCAAGATCAAAAAACCTTGGGGCAGCACTTCTTCAAGAAGCCAGTAGCTTATAGAACCAGAGCACTGACTAAATCTGAGCAGAATTATCCTCAGATTGAGACAGAAGCACTCGCTATACTATTTGGATGCAAAAAGTTTCACGAGTATGTATACGGTAAATCACTAACAGTGGAATCAGATCACAAACCGCTTGAGACAATCTTCAAGAAAAATATACAATCAGCTCCAGCAAGACTGCAACATATAATGCTTAATTTTGCACCATATTCACCAAACGTTATGTTTAAAAAGGGCACAGAAATACCTCTGGCAGATTTCTTAAGTCGTGACTGTGATGCTTCTAAGTTAAGATATGACCAAGAAGAGAACCTCAAAGTAGCAGTCATTCTACCAATTTCATTGGATGCTAAAGGGGAGTTAATTCAAGCAACAGAAGAGGATCCACATTTACAGTTGCTACTTAAAACAATAATGCATGGGTTTCCAGAAAGAGCCGATGAACTTCCTGCAGAACTGCGACATTACTTCAACTTCAAAGAGGAATTGACATATCTTAAAGGACTAATTTTTAAAGGTGAAAAAATTATAGTACCAAAAACACAAATACCCAGAATGTTATGCAGTATCCACCAAGGACATCTAGGAATCCAGAGCTGATAAGGAGAGCTCGTCAATCAATTTACTGGAGAGGACAATATGATGATATTGTAAAACTAGTCAGTGGCTGGTCTGTCTGCGAACAAACACAAAGAGACAATACCAAAGGTACAGTGTTAGTTAAAAGGATCGCCACACTTCCTTGGCAAATAGTTGCATCAGATCTATTTGAACTGAAAGGAAAAACTTATTTGGTGATCTGCGACAGTTATTCAGGATACTTAGACTTTCAACAACTAAAAAGTCAATCATCCTGTGAAGTTATCGAACAGTTTAAAAAATGGTTCTCCACACATGGTATACCAGAAGTGCTCGAAACAGATAATGGCACACAATACATTTCCAAAGAATTCAAGTACTTTCAAAAAGAGTGGCGTTTTAACCATGTCACGTCCAGTCCACATCACCATCAAGGCAATGGTCCAGCTGAAAAAACAGTTCAAACTGCTAAGAATCTACTAAAAAAATGCAGTATTGCAAGTCTGTTGTCCAACTTGCTCTCTTAAATTGGAGAAATACACCAAGAAACGACAGCTTAGGTTCTCCAAATCAACGCCTTTTTAGCAGAATCACCAGATCACCGATACCCACAACAGACAGCAATTTAAAATCAAAAATAGTCCAAGGAGTCACATCCGAACTTGAACGTCTATGAAAGAAGCAAGCTAACTACAGCAACAAACACACTAAACAACCAGTTAATTATGAACTTAATGATAAAGTCAGACACAAAGTTGCTCACCGCCAATGGGAGGGGGCAAGGGTGATAGAAAAGCCTGAAAGTCTGCCAAGATCCGTAATCATCCAAACAGATCAAGGCCAAATTTTAACAAGAAACTTCAGTCATCTGAACAAAACACAAGCAGACCTGGCCAGCAGTAACAGAGTTGTACTTCCTGAAACCAAATATGCTGACAAACCAGCAGAAGTACAGGTTCAAGCACAAGCTCAATCACCTGCTGCCCATAAGTCACTCGCTGCATCCACTCCTACATCACCAAAGCCTAATGTCAACAGGGATACTTCAAAGTCCTGCCTCGATCAGCAAGAGAACCATTCGCAGCAGTCAAACACTAGTAATCAACCAACCCAGCGATCATCAAGATTTGGAAGAGTAATAAAACCAATAAATAGACTCAATTTGTGATACTTATTATATAATTTGAGTGTACGATCATAAGTATTACTTAAGTATAAACCAATGTTCTTATTTTATTTATAAAGAAAGGGAAATGTGACGTATAGACCTGGTTTTGATATGTGTAGCCCACGGCAACCACTCATGTTTGTAATCGTTGTACTGAATAAATCACGTTTACTCCTTTATTTCAAATTAAGATTATTAATTAAAGAACCTAACATTACAAACATTAAAAGGCCTCGCCAGTAGCGGATTACTGAACAAGCACTACAAGCACGTTCTTGGGGCCTCTTGTCTCCAGGGGACTTATATAGGAGAGAACAAAGTTTTGTTAGTTTATGAAATGAACACGCGATCGACTCCCCACCACACAGTGGCAGATTTCCGACTAGGCAGCTGCCTAGGGCCTCAGCTAGGGCGATTAAAAAAATGTATTTACCCAAATAAATAGAACTGTAAAAAAGAGTGTTTCGAGGTTAAGAGTTCTGTTTACTCACGCGACAACGTCGGCCTAACTGGCAGCGCCTCACTCTCGCGGAGACACTGGTAAGCTTGAGAGTGAAGTTTATACTTACCGATTGTTGTCGTGTTTAACAGGTGGTGGCTTTGTTTTGTGAATAGTTTTCTTCCGTGGAACCGTGTAAGTGTAAGACATTATTGGTTTTATTAAGTGATAGTAATAGTACGATTACAAAGTTACAAAAAAGGAAAAATTAACCTAAAATAAATCATTAACATGTTGATTACGTTTTACTGAAATATCTGATAAAAAGTCTCGAAAACACGAATGCAAAGAAGTTGACAATATGTTGGAAAGTGATACTAAATTTATCAATTTATTAAAAGAGGGTCTTTGTAATGTGCACTGTCTAAGGCCGCAAAATGTCTAAAGGCTGTTGTTATGTCACTATTTAAATCTTTGTTACAATTTAGTGTACTTAGATTGGATAGAAAAACCACCGCCCTCCTTATATGTATAGGTACATAATATTGATACTGATGTAGTGATAGTGATATTATATTATAATTACTGTATATTTCCTCGACTAAGATAGTATATGGTTTATAGCCTAGTAAGACTATCGAAAAAAAAGGGCAAAAAAGGCAAATTTCCAGGAAAAGCATCGATTGAGCTGATTTTTTTTTAACGATAGGTTTAGTGTTTACTTAAAAGTTTATGAGTCACTGACGGTTTTCCTCGATTTTTCCTATAACTTCATCAAATTAAAAAAATAAAAATTTATCATGCAGCTGATAGAGCATGAAAATACGAGTATTTAAAAAAAAAACTTTGTCCTGTGATGTCATGGTGACGACTGGACCCAAATTTAAAAACGTTTCCGTTTCCAACTTGAAAAATTTATTGTGGCCTAATGGCAAAATATTTCGGGATAAAAATTAATATGTAAATTTGTCTATGGGAATAGTATATTCTACAATTTTTTGTGAAGAAAAGTTATTATTCCACTCATTATTAACGGAAATCTGAAAATGCACATTTTTGCAAGTTTGCAATTTTTTTATAGGTTATGTGCCTTTATAAAAATGCACGACTGACAAAGATCGATAGGAAATTTTCCGGGGAACATGCTGGGATTTTTATTTTTTTAATTCGGTGAAGTTATTGTAGGAAATTCGAGGAAAACCGTCGTGACTCGCGCTCCGCTGTTTGCCGGAAGTGAAAAGTCGGGGAAAATGGGCGGTGCGTAGTCTGGAAATTGGATAAACTTTTAGGTAAACACTAAACCTATCGTTAAAAAAAAATCAGCTCAATCGATGCTGTTCCTGGAAATTTGCGAATTTTAAATTAGTCTTACTCGGCTATTAAGCTGTAAACTAAAGTACTAAAGTACTTCATTATTATATTTCAAGTAGTTACACTACGCACCATATCACAGCTGGTATTTGTTAAGGATACATTTAGTCTACAATATTCAAAATGAAACACCATCATCTCAGCGGTCCACAAAAGCGCAAAAAGGCTGAACTTAAGAAGAAAAAAACTGATGACAACCCAATATTGACTTCCTTTTTCCAAAGCAATCGGTAAGAACCTTCATCATCTGGCAACGAAAACCTTAAACTCGATGAAAATACTCGTCTCTCAACATCTATTGATAGTAAAACTGAACAACTTCAACATAATTTAACTGTATGTCAAAATTCTCAATCTCAATCTTCATCATTTGTTACAATACAGCTTGATAAAGAAAATGCTACAATCCCTTTTAATTATATTTGTTCTGATAACAATGAAATTACTGTCAAATTTAAGACACCTGCTGTTCTTGATAAATCTTATGAAAAAGGAGAACTTATTACTGTTTTAACTCTTCAAGATTCGGAAACTGAACTCGTTAATCCTAATAAAAAAAACTGATCCTGGACTGTGGACTGAATTTTCCGAGGAAGACGTTTACCACTGGATTGATCATGGACCAGAAAATTGTCAGCACCATCTGGGCCCATTTAATACATCGCGCCGTATATATACTGGTGGCGCGTAAAAAAAGCCATTTTTAGCAAGCCATATTGCAAGATATGGGAATAAAGGGAAAGGCAACCCGACATATCTATCTAAAACCACATGCGATGAACTCATCGATTTAATGAGTGATAAAGTTCGCGAAGTGATTGTTGGAGAAATTCAATCAGCTGGATACTTCAGCCTCTCAGTTGACTCTACGCCTGACCTATCAACTAGGTATTATTTTGAGATATGTATTGCCGTCTGATGGTAAGCCCGTGGAACGATTTCTAACGTTTTTGAATTTAAAAAGCCACACCGGAGAAGAAATGGCAAATATAGTGCTCAATTATCTAGAGGGTTGTAAAATAGATATTTCAAAGTGTAGAGGACAATCTTACGACAACGCTGTTAACATGTCAGGACGATACAACGGGATGCAGCAGAAGATTTTAGAGCGTAATAAATATGCCATATTTATACCATGCGCTGCACATACTCTGAACCTCATTGCCCACCGTGCTGTTGGTTGTTGTCCAATCGCAGTAAATTTTTTTTCAATAGTTCAGTCATTATACACTTTTTTTTCGGCTTCTACTCACCGATGGGCAGTTTTGAAGAAGGTCTTAGGTAATAACAGCGTTCTTAAGTCGCTGTCGGAAACTCGTTGGGAAGCACACGCTTTAGCTACGAATGCAATATTACAATCCTATTTGAAAATTTTAGACGCTGAACCAAAAAGGGGAGACAAGGCTAGAAGCAGGAAATATTTCAAACAAAATGCAAGAAATTGAGTTTATATTTATGCTCACTTTTTGGAATGACATTCTACAAGCTTTTCGATACACCAGTAAAGGACTCCAAGAAGGACAACTAGATCTAAATACATGTGGAAATTTGTATCGATCTTTATCAGATCACTTGGTTGATATGAGAAATCAGTTTGAAAAATTTGAAAATGAGGCAAGAAAAATTTCTCCTAATGGAGAATATAGACAAACTCGAAAAATAATTAGGAAAAAGCAAGTAAACGACGGAAATGCAGAAGAAGCTAATTTGAGTCCAAGAAAGAAATTCCGCGTAGAGACTTTCAATGTAATAACAGACATACTCAAGGCTCAAATGCAAAGAAGAGGTGAAGTATACAACGAAGTGTCACAATCTTTTTCATTTCTTACAAATCTAAACAAATTATATACAGAATATGAAAAAGATGTTGAATTGCTTTTAAAGACTTACCCGGAAGACTTTGATAGAAATTTCCGTAGTGAATTAATTCAATTTCATAAATATGTTCGAATAAAATACGAATCTTCAGAAAAAAAGATCACCCATTCCGAGCTGCATGAGATAATAATTAACGACGAAGTCAAGTGCGTTTTCCCTAACATAGAAGTGGCCTTGAGAATATTTCACAGTTTAATGATAACAAACTGTTCTGCTGAACGATCCTTTTCGCAGCTTAAAAGATTGAAAAATCCACAAAGAACGAAAATTGGCCAAGACAAGTTTAATTCTTTGGCGTTGATGTGTATCGAGGCAGACATACTTCGTCAGATAAATTTTGACGACGTAATCGCGGATTTCGCTCTGAAAAAGGCGAGAAAAAATTGTTTAAGTGTTCTTTAAATTATTGTAAAGCTAACCTAACCTAATAAAAATTTCAAATTCTGATTTTTATGAGCTCTGTTTTCTACCTACCAAATTCAAGCATTGATGGGCCTCCGTGATGTCTGTGCTTGGGGCCTCCGCCACTGGGCCTCGCCCAGAACATGACATTTAGCAGTTTAGCAAATACGCACAACGAAGTTGGTGTTACAGAGATTGGTAATTCAAATACCAAGATTAACAACGTAAAGAAAAATTTGTAGAAACAGGTATGAAATTGTTGTCTGACTGCTCGTAATTTGTTCCATCAGCTAGTATACTAACAGAAGAGTGAAGTAGGATGACTTAAATGAATGGTTCTAAAATAAAAGTTCATCTTTCAAATATTCTTCAGATATTTTATGGACTCTACCTACCTGTACAGTAATGCTGTACTGTTCGCCAGCATTTAGTTTGCCAGTGGTCTCGATGGCACCAGTTTGAGAGTCAATTTTGAATTTGTTTCTGCCGTTGTTTGACACATGATAAATGCTGTAGGTAATCTCAGCATTTTGACCTAGGTCATTGTCTGTGGCCACTACTTGCACTATCTCCCTGTGTCCCTCGCCAGCTTGTACTGTGATTGGTGGTATCATCGGCAGTCTGGGTGCATTGTCATTAACATCATTCAGTGCTACTGTCAGTGTCATTGGGGCACTTGCAGCATGGCCGTTCTTTTCTCGAGCTACCACCTACAAATAATGCATAATATTCTAATCACATTGTAATTTGTTTCCTGTGACAAAGAGAATTAACAATATTTATTGAGATTATAGTTTAATACTCTACCACATGATAAACATATTTAGATCAGTAATGTATATTTATCACACTAAAGTGTAGCTAGTGACAGATATATTAACAACACCTGACCTGTCTTTATTTCAATGTAAAGTGTCAGTCATGCCATATACTGAGAATTCAAACATACAGAGAACAAGAAAAAACATGTAGTTGAATCCAAGAGACACCATTGGTACTGTATTGAGGGGGTGTACACAAACAACTAGATTTTGTATGTTGGTGTCTATAAAAGAAAGTCAGATTGTGTTCTTGGGATTTTTGTTCATGTATGTAACTAGGAATTGCTCTGGGGAAGGGGGTAGAATGAGACTAGCTTGAAGGTTGAACACCTTCCTATTTTATTAATTTATAAATGTTGTAATTCTTTTTATTTGTATAATTATTTATAAGCCTTATTTTAACATACACAACTAGCTTAGAAACAGCCCTACATTAAATGATTATAGAATTTTGATTAAATTTCTAGTACCTCTGGAGGGAGGATTGATCCCCTGACCCCCTCTGTAGCTACACCACTGCCGAGTATCACTAATGAGTATACTATTCCAATGCACAGCATTAATATTTTAGATACAAATTTAAAAAATTTACCTTTTTGTCTGAGCCTGCTTTCGTTCATTGTGAGGTTAGTAGAGGTGGCCACTAAGAGCACTGTCATTTTAATTCCATAAACGGAACTGATAATGGTCCTAGAGGCCACCTCTGGTGAAGCTCACAATGAGCAAGTGTTGGCTCAGATAAAAAGTAAAAGTTGTTTAAAATTTTTACCTAAAATACTGGCATTCTGTGTTGAAATAGTGTAAACAATTATTAGTTAGACTGTGGATTCTCACTACACAAATTGGTATGTACGTACATGAGGTATCTACATACACTCAGATGGGGAGAGCATTTACTTTTGTTTTATCATATTGCTGCGTGCCATACATCCAAAGTTGTGACTCCATGTCTATCCTTGTATATAATCCAGGGAGCAAAGAACTAACTTAATATGAAAAAGTTAACAGATTCCTATTAGGCATCAACAATGTCCAGTGAAATTCCTTAGATACATGATAGTTTTCTAAAGTAACTGCTTATCAAGAATAATCTACCAAATATTTTACTTAAATTTTGATGAAGCATATTGTGTGTGTGTGTGTGTGTGTGTGTGTGTGTGTGTGTGTGTGTGTGTGTGTGTGTGTGTGTGTGTGTGTGTGTGTGTGTGTGTGTGTGTGTGTGTGTGTGTGTGTGTGTGTGTGTGTGTGTGTGTGTGTGTGTGTGTGTGTGTGTGTGTGTGTGTGTGTGTGTGTGTGTGTGTGTGTGTGTGTGTGTGTGTGTGTGTGTGTGTGTGTGTGTGTGTGTGTGTGTGTGTGTAAGGAGGGGAGCAAGCAAGCATAGACATAAAACTATATATTGACAGACAAACTAACAATTTAATGTTAGATTATTTCATTATTTGATATTCATGTAAAGTTATAATTTTTGTTAGTTTAGTTGTGAAGAGAATATCAGTCAAATACCAGTTTAGGTGGACTTTTTCTTTAAACTAGTTACTTTAATATTTTAAATAACTCAATGATAATAGCTTCAAAATAATAACACCGTTGCAGTCCAAATAGCCTTTAGTAATAGCTATCCGGTTATGAAAAGTTTTAAAAAAACAGAGTGGCTAGCCCCATTATCCATCACTGTTTAAAATGTATATAGTAATATACTAGCTGACCTACTGCTAACCGATTTTAATATTTTCCAGTTAAGGCATAAGTATGGTGTTTTGAATCTTTCAATTTTGGAATGAAATATATAGTACATCTTTGGATTAGTACTGTTTTAAATAACAAAATCCACAAAAGTGGTTCCATTAAAGTATTAATGGAAAGAGGAATACTTTTAGTTCATGATTGTGATTCCAAATCAAGGACGATTCATTTTCATTTATAAATTTCAATTTGGGTCATTTAAAATCTTCTTTTTCCATTTCTATGAAATAGCAATATTTTTTGATATCCTTACAATTTGATAGTAATAATCAACCACAGTTATCATTAAGCATCATCCATACCTGAAATCTAAATTTTCCAGGACTTGGTGGATCCCTGTCTAGATTCTCTTCAGCAACAACAAGTACACCATCACTGTCGATTTCAAAGAAACTGGAAGTCAGTTCAAATTTGTAAGATGGCTTTGGATCTTCTGGACCCTACAATGAAACATGCTTTTTCTTTTAGAACAGTGCTTCAGTTCTAATATTCTGCAATGTTTTTTGCAAACTAAATGAAAATTTAAGTTTATTAAAAATAAGCATATAATTTCATTAATATAAATGCACAATATACTTCTTTATAATATCATATACAATCAACGTTACTCAATTTATTGTGCTGTATTTTACATGGTTGTATGAGTTGCTGTAGCAGACATGTAAATATTGGTATTAAGAAGAAATTGCTACATCAGAAAAAATACTTATAATCAGATGTGTATAAAAAAATTGGACATAAAAGTAAACATGAATTTTATGTACCAAATCAGCATCTGTAACAGTCAGTTTGATTGGTGTATTGGTATTGTCAATAACTTTGGTTCCAATTGGAGCATTTTCATCAACAAATCCCTCAACTGCTGAAGCAGATATCTGCGGTGGGCTGCTGTCCACAGGTTTCACAGTTATAAACAGTTTTGCTGTGGCAAACCTATGACTTTCTGATGCTTCTTCAGCCTGCAATGAAAAAAGTAAATTATTGAAATTCAAAAAATCAATTATTATTATTTAAAAATCAAGAAATTTAAATTTACTATCTGTTGTATGATCTAGTGATCTCTTACGCAACAAAAATTTAAAAATCTTTCCAACACGTAGGTTCAAAAATAGGCCAGGTAGTACGGAGTCCGGATAGTCGTGAGCCGGGTAGTCGAGAGTATACTGTAAAAATATTCTTTAATTAATCTGTTTGGCATTTTATCACATCTCATGACAAAACGTTTGGCTTTATTTCAGGGTTACCAAGCAGCGTTAGTCATTTCTTTCATCATAGTGACTATAGTGTTTCATCATCGTGTTACAATAGTGTTACCTTCAGGTCCAGCACCAGAGAGGACCACCAAACAGATTTGGTGATTACACAATCAACTTAACTTAAAAATCATTTAATTTTGTTTGTAAAAAATTGAATTATTATACTGTGCATATCATTTTCTACTTTTCACCTAAGTGTAGTGTAAATCATATTGTTATATTGAAAAAAATTATTTGTTACATATTGTTTGTACAGTATATGCATGTGTAGGCCTACTTAAAATAATACGTGTGATATGATTATAATTATATTCATTGTAAATATTGATTTCTTATAATAAAAATATATAAACACTATTATTCCCTTGTCTCATTAATTATCCATTTACTTTTATTTGAATCTTAATTCTTCATAGGAAAATCTCTCTTATTCCAAATACATACGAGCAACCTTTTACATGTTGAATCAGTTCACAAGCCAGTCAACACTGAAGTTCTACTTCCAGCTTTTTACTATTAACAGCAACTAAGTTTTTGTTTATACGATAATTAACATAGAAGTAAAACGTTAATAACTATATTCAGAATGATTAGTAAAGGAATTATTAGTAAAGAAAAGGTGACAACAAAAATAATGATCCCTACATAATAAATAATGCAACATATCATTCTGTGGTTTTAGATTGACAGCAAATCTAAATGTACCGTGTGATGTCACAGTTTTAACACATCCTTTGCTATTCTCATGACTATATGTTTCTATGATAGGATGTCATTCGAAACAAATGATGATTCCTCATAATGTTTAGTGCTGAGAAAAATAGTTAAACTATTATTAACAATAATAAAAATCATAATAGTAAACCAATTATAGTTGTCTTGTTTGTTCATCATCTTCTTTCACAGCACTACAAGTAAGTTTCACAAGAGAAAGTTTCAATATTATAGTAAACCAAGGAACACTGTTGTTATTAAGAAAGGCAATAACATGTCATACAATGTAATGCCTTCACACTTTACACTTTACAAAGTCTCTTAATATTTTGAGTTTGTATGAAAAAGTAATATTCAATTCACTTGAAAATTGTCTCACAATGCCTGAATTCGTTTTTAAAACCCACAAACTTTTAAAGCTGTTTTATGACAGCTGTGATTTTGTTCTGTATCACTTATAGCTAATTTTTGATTAAATAAAATGGAACGTAAAGAGAATGATTGTCTATATACTGAAATGGATTTCATTATAAATTTAACAATAAATGCTATTAAATTATATCATAGGTTACCATTCATAACGTGTTTATAAATGTTTAATATAAGTACTGTAAATGGTTAAAAGAGAAACTTCATATCAGATAGTAGTCACATATATGTATTATATTTTATATATATAAGTTTATTTCATGTAGACTACATTAGTTGAACTTTGACCACAAGTGGAGATAGGCAGAGTTTTCTGCCATTTGCAGATACATTTTATTATTATCATTATCCATAAAGCAGAACATTGACACAAAACAACTAACTGTACCAAATAAAGTGAGATGAGATAAGATCAGTTTGTGGTCAAACATAGAGAACTCAATCTATGCAATACACACTCAGATCGTCCTAAGATATCCTCAAACACAAGTCTGTCCATTCTTGGAAAATGATCAGATAATCTATATGTTTATAGTGGTTACAGATGACTGCCTCTACACACACACACACACTTCATTACTTTAACATGAAAGCAAATTCTCTCTTTGTGTGTGTAGGTTGTAAGTTAACAGGCATCAATTACAAGAAAACATCAGTTGTACAAAAATGATTGTACTACAAAATCTTTGGTTTGTTTTGGCAAAATTATTTTGAAAAGATATTTTTGCACAAATCCCTGTTACAGGTGACTGTACACGCAAACAACAGCAGACACAGCGGCAAAGTGTGCATATAGGCCTATAGTATGTAAGCACAACTTATAATTTAAAAATTGATGGTAAAAGAAGACTTTTTTTGTTAAATCCACTATCTTTTTTATACCAATGCATCTCTACTAAATCTTGTAAGATTTGTGTGTAAATAAAATGAGATAAAATTAATCAATGAATGATGGAGGGTGTTCTTAATTTAGCAGAGCCATGTGTGAAAACCACTCATACTTATACACTGCCTGAGTGTGCCATGTAGCAAGTGTCTACAGAGATCATTGCTCCCTGTCACTGTATAGCATAGGGCTGAATATATTAGCGCAGAGGGAAGTCCATAGCCCTACAGTGCAGCAGTTGTAGCATGTCCATTGTACTATAACAGGTAAACGTTGTGTTAGTCTCTGACCGTTGTCTATTTTTTGTGATGTCACCTCCTACTGCTGCATGTGATTCTGTTACAGTATATTTACTCACGTATTTACTGTATGGTTCCCAATTTTATTCACTTATGGTGATATAATTATGATATTATGTATTCAAAGGTGAAGTTCTATACATATAGTGGTATATAATGTTATAGTAATAACAGGAGACATTAATAGGAGACAACCCAGACATAAAATCACAATAGACATTAAGACTGAAGGTGGTACACCCACCATTGTCTTACCCTGAGATATGCTAGTAAAATAACCAGGAGACATATTACTTACTAAACTGCTCAAGTAATAACCGGGATTATTATTATTATTATTAAATATGGTGAAGTAGTTACTAGAATTTAACAGGATTAGGAAAATGAGGATTTTTAAAAAAATTAAGTTGTAATTTTTGCAGTTAACTGCAATATTATTATATATAAGATTTTATAAAGTGAACGAAGAGGATGAATCAACAAGATAATTAACTGCAATATTTCACTGTTGTTCAGTCACAACTCTGGCCATTAAAATTGATATTTATTCCCGATAATCTTTCCTCAAATATGATAACCATCATCACTTATGATGATGATTTAATTATGCTAAGGATTACAGAAGAGTACAATTACTAATTCAGATATACGAGATATGATAGGCTACTGATTCTTCAAACTGGTTCATTGTGAGGTTACAATAAAGGACAAGTAGAATGCTGTTTGTTGGAAACAAAAACGCATACAACAGGAGACTTATGAATCAAACAACTTTTGACATGACTAGTGACGGAGAAGGTGTTTTTGTTGTGCCAGACTGTGAACAACAAAAACAACGGACCCGCGACTCTCACGCGTCGAGAGAGTCCAGTCCCACTTACTTACCTTGACGATGAGCTCAAATTTCTTGGAGACGGCGGTGTCGACCGGTTTGATCTGTCGCACTGCACCCGTGGACGGGTTTATCTCGAAGTATTCCCTATACGAGGTCGGAGTGCCGGACAAGAAGCTGTACGCTATCGGCGAGTTGATCGAGTCCATGTCCACCGCCTGTATCTTCTCCGGAGATATCCCCAGTACTCCCGCCAGAATACCGCTCGATACCTGTGCATTTTGTGCAAATTTATAAATATCGACTTATTAAGAACACAATCTAATTGTGAACTTTGGGTTCACGAGTCTAGTCTATACCCTATTATCAAAAGCGAGAACTTAAAATTGAAGAAGACTTGGTAACTTTTATAGTTTCGTTTACTATATTCGAATTTACGATTACGATTAAAAATAAATATATGAGTAAATTTTGGTTGTACGTTACACACTCCACAACACACTAAATAACTCGTAAGTTAACACCACAAAAACACACACACACATACGTATATGTGTATAGATACATACTTTTAGTATATTATTGCAATGACCACATTGATCGCGGTGTTTAAAAAGTGGAATAGGCCTACATTAATTAGAGCACAAGAGAAATACAATTTTGACACAATTTTTACTTCTCAGTGAAACAAATGACACTTGTGTTAAAGTGCTTCTCTTAGTTACACAACTGTACAATACGCATTAAACACAAACTATAATAAAGGTCACCAAGTTAAACAATTAGGTTTACAAATAGTCCGCACACAAACGAGCAGTTAAATATTTAAAATTTTCATTAAATATCGCACTGGTATCAAAACTCACAGTCTATTTCACAGAACTCTTAAATTCAACTTACTCCAGATTCAATTTATAACTAACTAGGAGAACAGAAAATTAGTAAAGAAAATTGTACTTTTCAAAACTAAGAAAATTGTAACATGTATGAATAAAAGAAAGTAAGCCTCATATATATTATAATTGTTGTACTTACGGTAGCATAGTATTCAGGGTTGATGCAGGAACCGTCGAGCAGCATACAGCCTTGGTAGATGAAGGACGGATCCTGGTCGTCGTCATCCTTTACGTTCACCGTCAACGTGGTCGTGGTGGAGAACCTCTCCGACTGGTTGCGAGCGCGGTCCTGTAACACAACACACTCCAGTCAGTGTTGCCGAAACGCGTGATATTTGAAGCGAAAATTGAGCACGAGGGAAAAAGGGAAACATTGTTCACAATCGCTTTGTGGGGACATATCAAGGTTTGCCTATTGACAACTACTCATTTATTAAAGTAACAGGTCCTAATTTAATAACTACAAAGAAAACTTGTAGCCTACCCTTACAGAGAGGTATGTGTATCTGATAAAAAAGTAAATTATAATACATGTAAATGTAATATTTTACAGAGCATTCACCTTATGGAATGTCACTTACAGGGCATTTTCCACAAAGAATTTACATAATGTATGTCACAAAAGGGGGTTTACAGATTACGAAAGAATTATAGCAGCAATACTCTACAACAGACTCTGTCCGTTTATGGGAATGTTTAGTTCCATGTTAAAATACAAAAATTTTAATATTTGTATAACTATGGTTATCAGGCATCAATACTTATTTTTTTAGTGAACTTATGTTATTCTTGTACACTGTTAGTTTTAAAAGATACGAAATAAACATGTTACCAAAATAAGATCATTACAAAAATTCACGTTATTGAGTAACTTTGTTAACAATAAAGTTAGTAACTATAATCTCTAAATTATAATAATAAAACTGGTTAGTAGAAGGTTTGTAGATAGGTTTTATGCTCGTTTAAGGGATACTTCAGATCAGAGGTCGGAAATCAGAACAACACTGGTCCCATTCAGTCGCTGAACATTGTCCTGTAATACGAACACAGTTTCATTCTTACATATAATCAAAAAGTCGAACAATTTTGATGCTTGGGTTGTATGAATACGAAAGAGAATCGGAGTAGTTCGGAAGTGATAAGAAGAATAGCCATCTGGGGAAACAATCTGGCAAAATACAATGGTACAGTGAACTGCAGAAGAAATCCTTGGAGAGTGTCCTGCGGAGGCATTCAGTGGGTAAGTGGGCAGACAGGCCGATGTTGACGATCGTGTACTTGTATCCGATAACCATGCTAAACCGATGGAATATTCATTTATTATCCATAATCCTTTCACCATTTAGTAGTATAAGGTACATCAGATTTATATTACATTACACTACTTACAATCAACGCCATATAATACATTTTCATTCAGTCAGAATTCCGCAATTCTTCTTCTTTCTCTTTAGGACTACAGCCCAACGTTAGCCCTTGGCTTCCGACATCAATCTTCTCCAACTGTCTCCTATCCGTTGCCATCTCAGCGAACCCGTCAAATCCATTCTTCTGATATCTTCCAGCACATCATCCAGATCTTATCTAGGTCGTCCCTTCTTTCTGCGTTTACACGTCTGTGCCCTACAATTTTCTTTGATATACGCTGATCATCCATCCGCTCTAGCTGACCTACCCATTGCATTTGTTGTCTTTTACAAATTTGAAAATGTTCTCATGCTTCAATAGCTCAACTATCTCCTGGTTAATTCTTATCTTTCAATCATCATCTTCCTTAAACGGGCCACAAACACGTCTTACAATCTTTCTTTCAAATCTTCTTAGTGTTCATTTGTTCTTTTTTACTAACGTGCATGTCTCACCTCCATAAGCAACAACCGGTCTGATAAGTGTCATATATTTTCATTTTTGTGTTGTGACTAATGAAGTTATTTCTCAACAGTCCACTGTTAACATAGTAGGCCTATGCCCTATTATCTATTTGTATCCTGTCACCAAACTTACACGTTATTACCTTTACAGACTTATTCTATTCTTTTTCTATTTCTCGTTAACCTCTTCGCTGCCCCCTCGGACAATCTAGTACTTCGTTTTACCTGGATGTAGAAATTAAGCGCCAGTTGTCATATGCCTCTTGTAGTTTTCTCAACGGGTACTGAATACGATACGCGTGTAAAAAGTAGAACTTTAACTTCATAATTTTGAAGATTGAATATTCGGATTCTTTACGGTCTTCGGTTCTTCAACTTGAAACACATCGGTTTGAACATGTGGAACACGTACATGTACGCAATTGAATTACGTATAACGATGGGAAACCTACATGAGGCCTAGGGTGAGTTACGGTAATTAAGCCGGTTACACGGCTGTCGGTACCGGCGAATCTCATTAGTGGGCGATCCGCTGCACTGCCCTTACAAGGGACGTGAATAATCGCGTATAATTACGAGCGCCCGCGCGCTTGTACCGTGTCTGAATTTTTTTACAAAGTTTTTTAATTATCCGTGTCAAATACCCACGCGTTCCAAATGATTTACACCTGTTTACAGTCGAGCTTGATCGATTGCGGCGCGTCTGCCCCGCGCGACACCGATTCCGATTTCTCGAAAAATTCGAAAGCCTCGATTCGAACAAACCGCCGAGGGAAACGAGTTTCTGGAACAGACGTAGTGACGACGGCGAAGTTCGTAGTATTTGCGCCGAAGTGCGTTATGCCTCCGGCGAGCGACGTCACACGAAGTGCGTTATGCCTCCGGCGAGCGACGTCACACATTACGCAGAACGCAGTTATGTTTTAATAGACACGCTATTAGTGTTTTGCTTACAAACGAAATCGCCCCAGCGTCACACTTAAACTGCCTTGGATAATGACATAGCATAATACCACAGTGTACAGAATGAATTATACAAAAGCAAAAGATACAAGCAAATAATTTTAAATATTAATATTGCATTATTAAATATTAGTTAGTAAAATGTTAATTAAATAAGTGTATTTTAACATCACACACACACGTTACTTATGTACATATACATACATCAATCATGCGTACATGAATACATGTATTCACATATAGGCCTACTTATTACGGGAAGTGCATTGACTTTTAAAAAATCAAAATACTTGGAATGTTTGTTTAAAATTTATTTAAAAAATGTAAGTTAGGGTCTTTTGCGTTATACGACCACAAAGTATTGGCATTGACATTTTGTTCATCTTTCATTAAACTGAGTATAGTTCTCAGAATTTGCTATCTCTGTTTACTGATTAGTTAAAATGATATTCTCTCATTTACAGACTGTCGTACACTATACAAGAATAATTATAAGTTATCTTATCGCTCCACCGTCTGTCATCATTCAATCAAAACTAGGAAAGAGTGCGGAACTCGTAGGGAAATGTTAGACTCTTACCTGTGTGAGTTTATGCGGCGGAAGCGACATGCAGGCACTGACTTATTTGAACAAATTATACAGGACATCAAGGCCTTTTGGCCTCCTGAATTATAAACAATAACTTTCCAGTTCGTGAAATTAGGTTAGGTTAGGTTAGGTGTTTTTGCTGTATAAAATTTGTGTTTTTGATGAATAAAATATAAAACTACTTCAAAGTCTTCTATGCAGATCTACATCATTATTTTGGTAAGTTTTCACTATTATGATATTGTTACAAAACAGAAAAGACCCGCTGACTGCCTTTACCATTACTCGCTTTTGTTTCTATAATCAACTGGTATAAATCACACACACACACACACACACACACACACACACACACACAGAGGCAAGACTGGACGCAGCTTTTAACTAATCAGTAAACAGAGATAGCAAATTCTGAGAACTATACTCAGTTCAATGAAAGATGAACAAAATGCCAATGCTTTGTGGTCGTATAACGCAAAAGACCCGTAAGTTATGTAAGTTCATTTGTTAAATTTAATATGGTTAATAAATGCAGATAAAAACCATTATTCTAGGATGGGGAAAAGAAAGATTTCAACTCTAAATCTCTGGATGGGGGCCTCACTTTATGGAACTGTCGGAGAGCTCAAAGATCTTAAACTCAACTCATATATCTTAAACACTAAACGGAATTCAGTTTTGTTCTTAAACAAGTCTCGGGTTTTTCCGGGACGGTCCCGGTGGCCCAAAAAATAATTAAAAAGTCTTTGCTTTAGACTTTAAAATATTTTATCTTTTTAAAGCAATATTTGTGCTTATTACTCAATATTCAATATATGTAACGTGAAAATTTGTAAGTTTTTATGAAATATGTGTAATATTTTGAAATTTTGTATTGACCTATTTTTGTTTTTACTAATGCGTTTTATTTTTAAAAAACTGATACCATTTTATGAAATATGATAATTTTTGTGTAACTTAATAAATTGAAAATGCTAACTAGAAATAGTGGAACCAAATTATACTTTCTTCGGGAACTGTTTAAAGCGGGTTTCATCTTTGACCATTTGTTCAGGACATGAAAGTATATACGCCCTTAAGTTTTAGAATACCAAATCGGTCGGGGACATATTTTTATTAACAATTTAGTTGGAAAATCGGCTTTTTTCTGTTTTTTTTTTTCTCAAAGCATCTCCTCTCCTAATAGTCGGATCAAAAAAAGTTATAATTAAAAATTGTTCAGGATAAAAATTCAAATAAAACTGAACTTACAAAAATTATATGCGATAAGTAGTTTTTATGCAAATCGCTTGTAAAGTTAGCAAGATTTAAACAAATTAATGTTATTTTGAAAATAATGGGTATAAATGAATTATATTTTATACATTTGTAGTATTATGTACCTAAACTTCCATACCAAATTTCAAATCACTTTGTTAATAATTAACGCCAAATATAACCTCCACTAAAACAATATAATATTTTCAATATTGTTTCTAGAAATGGCTAATGCCTCCCTCCTAACCTATCCTAACCTAACCTACCTCTCCCCCAACCATAAACTGGTGTCATATATCCCGGATTGCAACTGAGGAAACACGGTCACCGCAGTTATAGTAGAACATGAAAATAATTAACGGTTTGAAAGTTTAACGAAATAGGAAAAGGCTTACATTCAGCTTTATTGCAACGCTGAATTTACATTTTAAAATTGTGCTACATTGGGAGATCGAAACTTAGCGGAATCACGAAAAAGAAGTGGAAACTAAGAAACGACGCAACTACAAGAAATTAAAGATTTATAACAGTTTTGAAACGCTGACGAAACGACGAAACCTTTAACATTTACTAATCTGCTTTGTTTCGCCGAAGAGCAAATAACACGGTTTGAGATACCACTCGGTCCGATAGCAGGAAGCGGTGTGATACAGATTTGCTCCGCGGTTGTGTAGCCTGACAGCAAGAGGCACGCAAACTGCATAGATGCCCGCGGGGCAAACGCAAATATGTGGCTCAAATGATAGTCCGCTGGTCTGTAATCATTCCGGACCTGTCTGCAGTAGGCGTCTGGAATCCTTCGCACGCATCTCTCGCGCATTCACTGCAGTACCTTACAAGTGAAGGAAACCAAACTGTCTCGAAATAAACGTAGCACAAATGGTAGACAACAACACTGGAAGAAATAAGAGGACGAAGATGATAAAAGCACAAGATAAAGCAAATACGTATGCTTCATAATTAAATATGAAAATACATTCACGTTAGGAGAAACCTATTCCCTTCTTGTAAGATACAGATTTTTGCTACGATTTTGGCAGTTAATAGAACTGAAAGAAATAATTTGCAAACAATCCTGAAGCCAGCTGTTATGTATGGCTCGGAGACATGGGCAATCCCATCGAGAAATCAAGAAAAACGAATTAATGGATTAGAACGTAAAATTCAGCGAATAATATATGAACTAGTAAAAAAGGGGGGGTAACTGGAGGATTAGGACCAAACAAGAATTAAGAAATCCTTATAATGACTCGGACTTGGTGGGAAATATTAAATGGAAACGGATTAAGTGCCTTGAGCGTGTTCAAATGATGGACGACGGATGGATGGTCTTTGCTAAGCAACCTGGGAGGAGACGCCTGAGAGGAAGGCCACGGATAAGATGGCTGAATAAAGTGGAGGCAAGACAGGGAAGACTAGAACGCCGCCGTTACGGAGGCCGACGTTTTACAAAACCATAACGCCACGGAATAAATGAACGAATAAACTAGAAGAATTAAGGAAACTAGAAATCGAAGACGACAGATTAGTAAAAGCGAGAGTCAAAACAAGTACTTGGGTTTCATAATTAAATATGGAAACCTATTCACGTTAGGAGAAACCTGTTCTCTTCCCTTAGGGAGACGGGGATTACAAGAGATTACAGCAAAGAAGTCGTAACTCCATTAAACTACGTACTAATTTCTCCTGTGTGGATAGGAAAAATACAAAACGCAGAGGTAAGAACTAACAACATTACAGTACGTAGTAATCAACATGTAGAGAACCAAAATTAAGGCAGTAGAAATGTGGTTTCTTAGGTGAGGTTATAGGGTAGTATGGACGGACAGGCTGCTATCATGGAAATCATGGGGAAAGAGACATTGATTATAAAGATTAAAGACGACTAATATGGTATGGCCATGTGGAAGAAGAACAAATTCAGGCTGACATACAGCTACAGGAACATATCAGAGTATTACTCAAAAAGTTCTACATTCTTCACCGACTTTCTTAGATCCTATTAACTTTCTCATTAATTTTCATTCACGTTTTTTCAGCTAATCCGTTTTCCTTGCTTCTCAGGTACACGGTTTCTCCCGTCAACATCAAAGCTACTGGCCTAATTTAGCTTTGTGAATATTTTGTGGTTAATCTTTTTGTTTGTGGTAACATTCAAGACTGAAGACTTCAACGGCTATGCTGCGGTCGTGGCATCGAGTCAAGATCACGGCTCGGTCTGCTTGACCACCCCTATGACTGGGAACTATAATACAGCGGTTTTGTCTGGAATGGGTGCGTTACATAAGTAACAAAGTCACGCTTAAATTACAAACAGGTTCCTCTCCACCCTGAGGCTCCCAACCGCACGTGGTTACTAGATGGCTAATTTCTTTCTGGGGGTGGTGGAAAGTGAGTTGTGACAGGGTCACGCTGAGCAACAGGCCGCAGGCCTAATTCTTGAAGGGAGGAGAAGAGGATTTTGTGTTATTGATTCAAATTTATATCTAAAACCATCCTCAAACTTCAAGGAACACGGTGGTGAAAGAATTATTTTTATCGGATCTGTAGTTTCTGAGGTTAGCCCAGACAACGATACAAACAAATTTTACCTTTTTATAATAGTAATATAGACGACATGCTTACTCTCCAACTGATTGCAGAGCAGTTGCAGCCTGTTTTTACTACCCTGCATAATAGTTTCATGTAGGCTTGAATCAGTCTCATGCAATCAGTTGCGTAGTGCAACAGAGGTCTTACTTGTTAAGTACATCTTTATAGCTAAAGTGGACTCTGGGTCCAGTTTGTATTTGTTGGTCTATTCTCTCATTTTTCCTCGCACTTCTGTGCTTAAATATCTGAACCTCTCTAAATATCTAAATTCTCGAATGTCCCAGGTTTCACATTTTCTGACTTTGAGTTTCTCTTCCTTTGGTTTTTTTTCGTTATTTGTATTTCCTTCACGTTAACGTCCAGCTTTCTCTTCTAGGCTTCCTGTGAGATCTCGTTGAATGCTTGCATTCATACAATTGAGGTTATGAGGCATACGCCATTACTTGCAGAGCTTCTTAAATGTTCTCGAATAATATGCTTTTAATTACTCATTTAATGTTACATTCTGTAATAACTTGGTTCAATACTGTGTCGAATAATGTTGTAGAAAACGCATCAAGTATCTTGTGTGTGTTCTCGAGTTATTCCTTTAACTGAGTGTCAATCATTCTCATTTGTATGTGTTTTTAAGAGGTTTGAAAAGTTCATGTCAAGGAGAAAACAAAAACAAATAATCCTGAAGAAGAAACAAAAAAACGCGCGGCGCGCGCGCATACATGTAAGTTCGCTCTTTCCTTGTCTGTTACAAAAGACTTGTTTATTGTCGCAGACGTACTGTTCATCCTTCCTATCCCGGCCAATCCTGTTGGTACACAGACAACGATCCATACTAGAACCCTTCATTATTGCAAGAAGAAGAAGAAGAAGAATATTACATAGAGAAGAAAAAGAAGAAGATGAAGATACTACGTTCATAATAATTATGTGATATTTCAATAACAAACAATTACAGAAATTGGTGTATTATACAGGGGCGCGTTAGTTAGGGGCGCGGTGTCCCGTATAATTTCGTAATAACACGTGGCCCAATGACGGGCGTTATTTTGATACACACTACAGCGTTTTAATGCTAAAACGAAACAGAAACTTGTGCGCCAATATTGTTGTTACCTCCTGTCAGTCTTTGTTGACTTCTATTCACCGTAATATGAAACTTTACCATTTGTTCATTGTGTGTGAATGTGCGCGCGTGTGCAAGTGTATGTATAATGTATGGATTGCAAAATGTATAATATATTATATATGTAGGTGGCTTAGTGGAGGTTGATATTTATTGAAGATTAACTAAACTAAGTTCTCTTATATTGTCTGTAATAATCTTAAATAAATAAATTTAAATGATTGTGTTTGACATATAGAACAATATTTAAAAGGTTTTAAATTTTTGTAACTGTTGGATGTTACTTGATGGATGAATTCCACGCTCAGTATGCTTGGAACGCGCTGATCCTGGATGCGGCGCCGGAGTCTGTGCAATCCGATACGGATTCACTTAACTTAGAACATCTGTTCCTACTATGCGATAAATATTTAGTTAATTGTATTATCGGAGGATTTGTTTCGACGGTTTTAGTAAGTTTAATTATTCAAATGCGCCGAACTTACAGTTACCGCAGTTGTTAGGTGTTCTAGCGTTTACTCAAGTTGTATACTCTGCGCTCTCTCGCGTAGTTGGGCTGCGATTCAACTTACCTAAGCGGACATTATGAGACTAGCTTGCAGGTTGGAATCCCCATTTTCCTCAAGACAACAAAGATATTCAAAATTCTTCCTATATACTTATTTATACATTATTATTATTAAACAACTTGTTTTAACACACGCAACTGGGTTAGAAATAGGCCTCCGTTAAGTGATTATGAAATTTAAAATTTTTATAGTTTGGGGGGATTGATCCACCTGATCCCCCCCCCCGCAGTTACCCGCTACTGGACTACGTTTTCCTGTATGTATGTATCAGAAGATTTTTCTGTTATCAATCACGGAATATCTGTGGATCTACGGTCAGTATGAGTCAGTCAGATCCAGAGTTATTTCAAAAAGGGACATGTTTTTTTTGGGGAGGAGGGACATATATATAAGAAGGTGACAGGTACGCAGGTTCCCTATAATATAACCGTAAAAATATCTTAAATTGTCTACGTCTTCAAGCGCATATTCTTGTATTTGTACGTTAATAAATTTGTATCAGAAGATTTATCTGCTGTCACTCAAGGAAGATAGGCGGATCCGTAGTCAGTATGGGCCAGTCAGATACAGATTTATTTTGGGACAGAGACATTTTTTGTGGGGGGGGGGAGGCAAATATAAGAGCGAGATATTTCGTTTTCCGAAACTCTTCTTCACAGTAAAATATTTTATTGTTCTTGAACGGCACTTTTCAATATTTTGAAAACTAAACTAAACTTTCGAGGTTAAAATAAACTAATTTTATCTCAATAGAATTGCGAAAAACGTTTTGTCAAGGTTATGGAAGGCTGGAGACTTTCCGGACCCGTCTAATTTACACAATTACACTTGTAAACTTTGGATCTGTCCACCTGTTCTCGTAATACGTATCTTCCAGCACTTCTTTAAATCGAGTAAAACAGTGCATCGTACTTGAGTGGATAGTACAACAGTGTAAAAAAGTGAAAAGTTAAAAACGGTAACGCCGTATGAACGCCCCCGCCACACAATGAGCGCTGTCCGCACCACGGCCACAGTGATTTACACGGCAATCACTGCACTTATCGCTGCCATCGTTATTGCACGGACAATACACGCTGGTCGAGTTTGTTTACTCGGCGCGCGGGTTAATAAAACCTTATTGCCGGATCGATGGCTTACGATCGCGGCGAGGAAAATCGAAATTGCTCGGTCGTAAAGCGTGTTGTTGAGCACGACGTATAAATCAAAGCGCACGTTTGTATGTGACCAGGTTAACGACAGTCGGTTCGATTTTTGTGCTACATTTGTAAAACCGTATTTGTCATGCAATAAACTACGGTTAATGTATAAAGAAATATTCGTTTGTACACGGTGACGCTTTTTTTCATGTAGATTTATACATAACCGACCACCGATATATTATATGTGAGCCTCCTGGTGGTCTAGTGGCTAGCGCAGGCGCTTGATGCGCTCGTGGTCCCGGGTTCAATTCCCGGCGGAGGCTCCGCACGGCGTGCACCCAGCGTCGTGAGGCCGAACTGAGCTGAGTAGGCGCTGAGATAACAGCGAACAGCGCCGCCTGCTGGCTGTGAAAATACCGCAACTAGCGGCTGGTGGCGCGTTGTACTACCCATGCAGCCGTCACATTGCACACAGCAGCCGCGCGGTATTGATCCTTTCAGGGACTGTTGAGCGGAGGTTTGACTTTGATAGATTATATGTATCCATTGTTACCGAATAATTACTAATAATTTTTTTGTTTGCAAGATTCTATATGCCGTGGACATTAAAACTATCGTAGCTATAGAAACTCGAACTTGCAGTTGATTTCCGTGTCTTAAGATATAAACGAAAGAGCATGCGTGTAACGGAGGAAATGCTCTGCAAATGTAAACTGGAGTTTCCAGATTAAAATTTACACGAAAGACTTTTCCAGATAAAAAAGGGAAGAAGTCTTGTCACGGAAGATCGGCACGAACAGCCCTACGGAGGGGCAGCTGAGAAGGTAGGCAACAGGCGTGGCTAAAAATGGTACTTGGCACGCATTACGCATGCAGCAAGATGACGCAAGCTCTGTTAACAGAAACGGAAGGCACTGTGCAAACATGTGGCTTTCCAAATCTAAAAAAATTCCTTAATTACTTAAGTAAGGATTTATTAATATCTTCTCAGAGAATAGTAACGTGTGAGCAAATTATTTTCACTTTAAAATTATTGGTTGCAATATTATAAGGAGAATTAAAGTTCCGTAAAACGTTAAAGACTAGACACGAAAACGTTCAGTAAGATTTAGTGTGTCAAGAGAAACTGGGTGGTTGGGTCTTCAGAAAATATTGGATCCATGACAGGGACCCGAAAAGAATCTAATGTGGAGAAATGGGAAGAGTGAGGAGGAAAGGAGGGATCTTTTCGGTTGAGTGGCAGCATGCAGTGAGCAATTACTCTACGTAGCAATCGCCAGCAACAACGCATTTCCCCCTCCAACGCATTTTGCAACTATTCCATGGTGACAGCGTGCCCTGCGACTCTGTATGCCGCAATCGCAAGTGTAGTAGTATCGTTGCGTATCATAAATTTCCTTCAGTTAGCAGCACAGATTCCCGACAAAGATTCAGCGATACAGTTTCTAAGAGACAAAAATATTTTACATAACCCAAGAATTTGTACGAACGGCAATTAAATGAAACTGTATACGACAGGTAAAGACCGTTGGGTATGTTCTACAAAGGACTGTCGGGAATCCAAACAAGTGCTACAGGATACATTACTAAATAATTCTCGATTAGATTTCCGCACAATCGTATACTTTATTTACTGTTGGAGTAAGGAGTTCACAACCGGGCAATACTGTCAAGATGAGTTGGAAATGAATCACTTCATATGCATGGATTGGAATTCATACATGCGAGTAGTGTGTGAGCACCATTTTATATAAATATAAAAATACAATAGGCTATAGAAAAAATATAAAAATATAAATATAAAAAATATGTCAAAATGAAAATGAAAATACAAACTGTCGCTGGTTATCTCTACGTGTGGAGGGGGAAATGCGTTGTTACTGGCGATTGCTACGTACAGTAATTGCTCACTGCATGCTGCCACTTAACCGAAAAGATCAGAAAGGAGTACTGCGAATACCATGGCAAAAAGAAGTGAAGATGAATTTGTGATGAATGGGAGTTAGAAATTTGAGACAGAAAGAAGAGAATGGAAACAAATAGTAGAGGAGCCCAAGGCTACGTAGAACTGCAACACTTCGGAAGAAGAGGAAGAGGAAGACTAAGTAGATGAAGAAGAAGAAGAAACAGTCCGTACTACTACTGAGTACTGGCAAGCATTAACAGTAGTGTGTTATGAGGTTTACTGGAAGGACTGTAGTTAGACGCTAAAATACAACCATTTCAACGTCTGGTAGCGCTCAGGTATATGCGGGTTACGCTTTTGTCGACCGTAATTCTTACTGTAGTCACGTAGTCACTGATAAAGCACATTCTGACCTGAGACGACCGCAACAAGCTCGCTGCAGACGTCTGCTCAGTTGAAGACAAGGAATAGACAGAATTTATATAGTCTAGCAAGCATCATAAAACGGAAAAACATACTAACGTTAGTATCGTTTTTTGTTATAATGAAACATACATTTCGAAGCTAACTCTATGAATAGGCTTGAAGCATTGATAATGTGTACATTTCTCTGAAAATGTCTCGGCCAGATCACACAACAGTGTGACGTTTTTTAACTGAGAACTAGGCCACATCTTAAATTTAAGCAAACACGTCACCTTTCGGCCATGTCATATTGAATGAAAAATATTATCATTTATGTAGAGGGGAAAATGGCGGGTGCACGCCCGATCCGAGGGAGGAATTTGTCATCGTTCTGTGATATTCAAACCTGGATTAGTATAAATTTCTAAGGTATGAGAAGAATTGCTAAAAACCGAGCAAAGTGATCCCCAAAATGTTCGCTAATTCCGTTAATGGAGTGTGCACCTACAGAAGAAGAAAGCGTCTGAAGGCTGAAGACATAACTCAAGTCTAAACTATGCAACGAATGCAACTAAAAAATAAATTATTACAATCATGTGTACCAACATTACACAAAAACTTTTATTAACGAGACGCTCCTAAATATGAGAACTTCAAAAGCGCACTCACCTTTTCTTCAAGCAAAAGGAGACTCGCATGCTACTAGTCTCCTTTCAATTCCGTAAAAAAAAACTGGAATTGTTTGAAATTTCGATTTCGTTGTACTATACTTACGGTAGCGACCACGGTCACCAGGTAGCGTTGCGTTCGCTCGTAGTCGAGGCTACGGTTGACCGTCACTTGACCCTGATGGGGAAGATTGATGGAGAAGTACTCGGCGCCGTCGACGACGTTGACACGGTCGCGTCCGATGCCCTGGTCAGTTCCCAGACCGCGTCCGTCCCCGGGCACTATGGTGTATTCCACCAGACCGTTGACGCCCGCGTCCAGGTCGGTGGCGCGTAGTCCTTGGAATACGGTCGTTCCCACCGGCGTCAACTGCAAACCAGACAAAACAGATGGCATGAGTTACACATACAAGTAGCACAGAAACACGAGACAAATCTAAAAACATAACCTCCTATACCCACACATAATTACTTCATCACGTGAGTATGAACATGGATGACGCACGGGCGAATTCGAATTATATTTTGGAGAAGGGGACAAATATACGGAAAAACGAAATTTGTTCTTTCAAATTTTCTTCAACATTTCTTCTTTGAAAAGAAACCAAATATTTTTTTACAGTATGCCTATTTGGGCAAGACTTGTCAATATTTTAAAAATTAAACAAAGCTTCTCAAACATTACCCCCAGCAAAATAACAAAAAAATTGTTTTTAGATCTTGTGAGGATTTCTCTGGCCCCCTTCCTCGTGGCTCCATCCGGAGCTAACGATAAGCGTAAAAACTAGCGCCTAAAACATTACTCTCGGAAGTTTGACATAACTCGTAACTTTATATAACGTTAATCTGTTAGTACGTCAAGCAATATAAGCCTACCTTATGGTGCAAATGATCACAAACACTCACGCATGCGCGCACGCACACACAATATATGTGTCTACGTAACCACTTTCGTTCGGTGAAACGTTTTTCATTAATAGATATTGACGCATAGCGTTAGAAAAAACTAGATAATTTGTGTAATCGTTTATTCAGAAAACGATTGTTTAAAGAAAGCCGACATCGCTTAATTGAAATCGTTTTTCGTTAAAAAAATATGCAAAATCCTTTTCTTTGGAAAAGAGCTATCCGACGGCCATTACACCTTTGTATTAAAATAAACTGATTTTAATATCTCCGCGTCTCACAACGAGAACGCCTACCTGTAAAACTTATTCTGAAATTCTTTGTTACGTAATTTTCACAAAATTTAAAATTCGCATTTTGATGTTTTGTTTCTCTGAGAGCAACTACACATTCCTTTTGTGTGCGTGGGTTTCCACAAAGATGTCCTAGCATAGAGTTCGTCGTTAACCAAAACGTATTGAGTTCGACGCCCGCTTGTAAGAAGCGCAACGTTTCTGTTCCTGTATGTCTGTGATCGTCTTAGGTGTTGCAGAAGTTAATCTAACCTCTGCTGAATTAAAAATATGTACACCTTCGCGAAAGTAGAAGTAAATCTTTAATAACAAAATATAAAAAAAAACTGAACCTCAGTTTTTGGAAATGAGTAGCTGAGATAAAATTGTGGGGTCATACCGGGCGTAGTTCTGGCTACACTACCTTCCTTGGATGTCGAAGGCTTACGTATAGCAGCATGTCCCGGTTAACTCCTAAACTATTCTGGTGTTCCTAAAAACCGAGCCATTATTATTATTACTAGTAAGATCCCTGAGCTGCAGAACTCGCTCACTATTTTGAGCAAAACACATTGCGTTTAAGTATGTAAATTTCAGTATTAGATAATTTTTACATTATCAAAACATAATTTTTAAACTATCAAAAACTTACAAATTACTACATTACCTATACTTTTTAAATAAAAAACAACTGTAAGGCAGGCAATCATACAACTAAAAGTAAAATTCCAAACTACTTGGCTTTTTAGTTAAATTTATTTAACCATAATACCTATGTGATAAATAATTTAGTCCTAGCTTTTAAGTTTATGTATGTTTCCACATATATCTATAGACCTATATCCAATACCGAGATTGTGTTTTAAATAAAATTTCTCCTAACTTGAGCCTCCACATAACTTTTTACAATTTTCTTAAAATTTTGAGTAGTATTTTTGGTCTATAGTGACCCTAAAGTTAAAAAAAATGTTCATAGTAAACCCTACATTCTTTCCTACATAATAAAGGGTTAAATTCCCTTTAGTATTCCATCCGGTTGGTCTTTTATAATTTTTTCAAAGTTTTTGATTTTGTTTTTGGGGCCGTGATGTCTTACAACTCTCGAAAACTGTATATTATATTCATATTTTGGCTAAGTTCTCTTCAATTTGATACCCATATGGATTTTGCGATTTTCTCACAATTTTGCCCCCACCTCACATTTTTGCCATGTAACTCACATCAGTGTACTTACGTTGTTGACATGTTTGTGACCATCATTAAACAACGGATATACCGAAAGCAGAAAGATGACGACATGACGGGTCGGCTGCATCGAAGGTGATACACTGCGGGTGATGAATAAAGGAGCAATTGTGGAAACCCAGTGACGTGGACTCAAAACAGTAATGGACGCCACTATACGGACACTGTCCCGAAAATTCTATCGTCGCTCCGCCCGATTCCAGGGCAACCATCTCATTAGCGCCCTCGGTCGCTACCAATCTGTGCCAGGAGAATCTTGGACCCGGCCTCGGCGAACACTCACCCTCTATTAATTAATTAATTGAACTCCCACGGCCGGTAGCAGGCCACACCCAAATCCAGACCCTATCAATAGACCCTGCGGCAGGAGCTCTATCTGAAACTCGGAACGCAGTACATGAGCGGGCGACGGGCATGCCCTTCGCCTCGCACAGCCCACTGATCCGCGCAAAACAGTAGCCTAATCTCATCTTACTAACGGTGCAATCTGATTGGTGTACAGAGACAGTGTCGTGAAGAGCGACGAAATCGAGAACACTTTATTATTACCCTCGGACATTCGTTGTCTACTGCCTCGTCGGGTCCAAGACTTAGCATCTGAACACGTCCCTCAGTTCCACTCTTTATTCTTTCACTAGAATTTCTCCCTTTGAAGTCATCAGTAACTGTTAACTTTTGTCTTCTTTTCCTCTAACTTCCTTGTATCCCATCCACTCTTCTTTTAACTGAAAGAGATACAATATCACCTCACATCTCGTACGTTTACTACTGTACTACCAAACGTTAAGCTAATGCCCTTCGTCCTACATTTGTCGTCTGCCGCCGAATCAAACAAAGCAGGTGGTGGCGTTTTTCCATTTTCATTCTTTTACATACCGTCAACCGGGCTTACTTTGCCCCATCAGGGGCTACTTTACTCCATTTTCGGAAAAAGATTAATTGCTTATGGATCAGATTTGGCTGGGGCTATTTTTCTTTTGTTGTTGGTAACACTGCCGAATGATCTGAGAAGGTTAACCGAAATTCCTGCCATTTCTTGTTTGTTTGGTTTGAGATTGAAGTTGGAAGTGAAATTTTCATCAAATTTATGTCTCCAAACATTTGCCTCCAGACGTGTTGTTTGATTGATTGTTAAGGTAAGAGACATATTTATATATTCCTACACTCATTTTCAGGCTAAACAATGACTTTCATAAGCCTATCTTCCTTTTCTCTAGTGACTAATTAATTTTTACCTAATTGAGGTTAGTTTTTGTGAGAAATGGGGTTACTTTACTCCACGTTTTTGTTGGAGTAAAGTAACCCCAATGTTTTTTTTCTTGAATTTTAATTTAGTTGTGTTTATTTCAGCATGACAAGGACCTATAAAAGGAAACCTGGTTCAAGAAAATACCGTGATTACTCCACAGAACTATTAAATGAATGTTTGGCGCGCATCAGAAATGGCGAAATCACTCATCGGCAAGCTGAAGACCATTACAAAATACCAAGGAAGCTTAAAGGGGTCGAGAGAATTTGGAGAGGTAGTATCTTTGTTCCGGGTCGACTGGGCACTGGTTCTCACAAATTCCCAGGGTTGGATGATGCGATGTTAGCTCCCAAAGGAGCCCTTAGCCTATCTCCAGCCAAGACCGTACTGCGTGGTGAAGAGCCACATCCTACTAGAGGTGACCCCGTTGACGCAGAACAGTACGGATCTAGACCGGAAGGTCGATAAACATTCCTGGGGGAGGGCAGCAGTACCCACCAGTACCAAGTTAGGGCGTATAGTGAATGATCCTGGACCGGCTTAACTTTGGATTATCACAAGCGGCAATCAGATATTGATTTAACCGGCTGTGATACTGCGACCGGGCAGAGAGCGCTCGTTAGCCGAAGCGAAGGCAACTTTCTGGGGGAAGAGCAGCCCGAAATCAAAGCTCCTGGTCCTCCAGGTTAGGGGTTGGGCGTGGGGCTAACAACCCCACACTGTAAAAGCAGCATGTTATGAAAACTCAACAGCAGCCTCGGATGGTGGACGGATCAATTGGTATACAGAATCGGAAAAGTATAAGGATAAAGAGTTTGATAGTGGCGACATGGAATGTTCGAACGATGCTTAAACCTGGGAAAATGAAAGAAGTGGCGGATCAGGTTTTGAAGTATCGATATGATATTGTTGGAATACAGGAAATAAGATGGCAAGGACAAGGTCGGATAGATAAAGCTGAATACTCCTTGTTTTATAGTGGTCCGCAGAGAAGGACTGGGCAATATGGTACAGGATTTATAATATCAAAAAGAATGAGACAAAGTTTAATCGAGTTTGAAGCAGTGAATGAAAGAATATGTAGAGTGCGAATGAGAGGAAAATGTAGAAATATACCGATAGTTAATGTACATGCACCAACGGAGAAGAAAGATGGAATAATTAAAGAGCAATTTTATGACGAGTTGGAAAGAACGTGTGACAGAGTTCAGAGGTATGATATGCTGATTGTCCTGGGAGATTTCAATGCGAAGGTAGGAAGAAGGGAGTGCCAGAAGGGAGTGTTGGGGAGGTATTCATTGCATGAGGAAAGTAATGACAATGGAATTTTATTGTGTCAATTTGCGGCCAGAAATAATGTTATAATCAAAAGTACCTGCTTTCCTCATAAAGGGATTCACCTAGGAACGTGGAAGTCTGGTGTCCAGGGAGTGGTGAATCAAATTGATCATATATTAGTGAATAATCGATAATCCTTTTCAATAACTGATGTACGAAGCTGTAGAGGCCCAAACTGTGACTCAGATCACTACGTGGTAAGGGCAGTTGTAGTTGAAAAACTGGCCGTGGTAAGAAGGGATGAAGTGAGAAAAAGAATATGGTGGAACACAGATAGATTGAAGAATTTGGAGGTGGTGCAGGACTACCAGATGGAATTAGAAAACAAACTGAGAGAAGATGAGGTACAGGGAGGAATTGATGACAGATGGGCACGAGTGGAGAGAGTGATAATGGAGACAGCAGAGAAATCCACTGGAGTGAAGAAAGATCAGAGAAATGAATGGTTCGATGATGACTGCAGATTAGCAATAGAAGAAAAGAACACTGCGAGGAATAAAATGCTCCAAAGGGAGACGCGAAGTAATTTTGAAAGGTATGTTGAACTACGAACGAGGGCACACAAAGTGTGTAAGAAAAAGAAGAGGGACTGGATTCAAACGCAATTTCAAGAAATAGAAGAGTTAAACCAGAAAAATGAAGCCAAGAAGTTCTATCATGCCACTGATAAGATGAAGAAAAATTTTCAACCAAAAATATTTGCCTGCAAGAACAAAGAAGGAAATATGATAACGGAGGAGCAGATGGTACTACAAAGATGGCATGAATATTTTGAGATGTTGAATAATGACATGAGACGAGCAGAAAACAAGAGAAAACCCAGGCAGAGAGGAGGACATTGAAGTACCAACAGTAGAGGAAGTGGAGGATGTGGTGTGTAAAATGAAAAATAATCGTGCTCCGGGGAAAGACAACATTGTTGCTGAGCTATTCAAATATGGAGGACACTCTGTAATAATGGAAATACGTAAACTAATAACAGAAATATGGGAAACTGAAAGCATGCCGGAGAAATGGAAAACAGGAATAATATGCCCTATCTACAAAAAAGGAGATAAAATGAGGTGTGAAAATTATAGAGGAATAACATTACTCAACGTTGGCTACAAGATATTTTCGGGTGTACTGAATGAGAGATTACAGAGATGTGCTGAAGAGATTATTGGAGAGTATCAGTGCGGATTTAGATGAAAGAGAAGTACAGTGGACCAATTGTTTGCTATCAGGCAGATGATGGAAAGGTTTTATGAACATGACACGGACCTGAATTTCTTATTTGTCGATTTCAAGCAGGCGTTCGACAACGTGCATATGCAAGAATTATATAGAGTAATGAGGGAATTCGGCATAGTTAACAAACTAATAAGATTAGTCGAAATGACAATGAAGGATACAAGGGCAAAGGTTAAAGTAATTGATAGGATGACTAAAAGCTTCAGTTTCAGTAATGGAGTAAAACAGGGTGATGGTCTTTCTGCGGTACTGTTTAATTTGGAGTTACACAATGTTATAAAGATGGTCGATCAAAAAGGGACAATATTTACAAAATCTAGCCAAATATTCGGCTATGCGGATGATATTGCAATTGTTGCAAGAAATGCAAACAAAGTTAGGGAGGTATACAAAGTGATGGAAGTAGAAGCAACAAAAATTGGGCTAACTGTGAATGAGAGCAAGACAAAGTATACGATAATGGCGAAGTCTGCGTATAGAAGAAAACCTCGTGACCTGGAAATAAATAGGAAGCGCTTTGGAAGCGTGTCAGGCTTTGAATATTTGGACACTACAATATCGAATGATAATGACATAAAAAAATGCATTAAAGAGAGGATAAGGTATGCAAATAGAGCGTATTTTGCAAATATAAATATCTTTAGAAATAAAAATATAAGAAGAGAAACCAAGCTAAAAATATATTATTCACTCATAAGACCTATTGTTGCCTATGGCTCAGAGGTGTGGACGATGACAGTGGAGGATGAAAAACGTTTAAGAATTTTTGAACGCAATATCCTACGAAAAATATATGGCCCAGTGAGGGAAGGCGAGAATTGGAGAATACGAAGTAATGCAGAATTGCAACAACTGATGCATGAGAGGGACCTTGTAAAATTTATCAAGTCACAGAGGATAAGATGGTTGGGGCATGTGGAGAGAATGGAAGAGGATAGAATGAATAAGAGAATGATGCAGGGAAGACTCTATTGCGGAAGACGAAGGGGATGGCCAAGGATGAGTTGGTTGGATGAGGTGTTGAAGGATCTGATAAAGTTGGGAGTTCGAGGATGGAGAGAGAGAGTGGCGGATAGAGATGACTGGAGACGGATTGTTGAGAAGGCCAAGGCCCACCAAGGGCTGTAGAGCCGGAGAAGAAGAAGAAGAAGGAAGCTTAAAGGACGACAGAACAAAGCGCCGGGGAAACCAACAATATTTACTGAGGATGAGGAATCTATTTTTGTTCGATGCAGGCTATATCCAGGGTTTGGAGAATTCGGATTCCCGTTAGATTCTTTCGACATTTGATTAACTGCCAAGTCCTACCTTGATAAATGCGGAAGAAGAGTTAAGGAGTTCAAAAATAATATACCTGAATCAGAATAGGTCAAATCATTCCTCAAGAGACATCCAGCGCTAACTGGGTCTCGATTTGCTGCTAATATAAAAAGGAGCCGTGCTGGGATATCTAAAGAAGTGTTAACAGAATATGTAGAAAACCTGAAAGAGGTCACAGAAAGCGTCCCCCCCCCCCCGAAAATATATGGAATAATGATGAGTCAAATCTGACTGACGATCCAGGTAGAAAAAGAGTATTAATCAAGCGTGGTTCAAGTATGCCGAGAGGATAATGAACTCAACCAATTTGGTATTCGATTTACAAGACAAAAAACTAAAAACGCGTAGATATAAAATTTCAAACACTGTATTTCTTATCGGAAAGGGGAGGAAAGAAAATAACAAGCACGAAAGTAGTAGTACTAGTAGTAGTAGAAGGCCTAGTAGTAGTAGTAGTAGTAGTAATACAAGAAGACGACAAAAATGCATATGGTGAAGGAAAATACAGAAAAAATAAGGAAGAAATATCGAATAATGTAAAGTGAAAAATGAGAACGTAAGAAAGAAGAAAAAATAGAGACACGATAAAGGTACTACAAGAAAAGAAAATGAAGAATAAAACTGAGCAGAAAAAGCGAGTTTTATTTATAGATGAAGTAACACAGCGCTCAATTAATTTTCTTACAGAGTTCAGTGAATATCGTACGGTAAAAAACAACGAAACAGCAGCAGACAAAGTCATTTGTAGGTCGTGCGTTCGACTGCCCGTAGAAGTTGTAAATAAGCACCGTGCTTTTTGCGAATGTTTTGATAACACGTACGCTATCTATGGGGTATGTGCACCTAGACAAGGTCTTGTACCACGAACTGAAAGACGCTGGCAAGAAAAATCCGTTACCGTAATATTTCAAAAAGTTTATGCTACCAACACATTTATAAAATAATGATATTACCCTTACATTTTCTAAATACTCTTTTCTTTTGACTTGTCACCGTCCGTTCGTTTCTTGGCGCCGAGGAGACAAGAAAATGCTCCCGTGACTGCTCTTCAACTTTAGACGTTACCTTCACACACACGTGGGCTTGAACGGACAATTCGGTTGTGACACTTCCACCTTTTTTTTGTCTTCCTACGACGGTATAACACCAACCCTACAAGCCGGGAACAAAAGAAATCGACGCGATGTTACAAAACCTTAAACTTTATTCTTCGTCTGCGAAGTCCGGTTATTTCTGCGGACAGATAATAATCGTTTTCGTTGTCTCTTTGTTCGCGCTAGCTTTCTTGCGATCGGTCGTCTGAACAGGCGGCTCGTCATAGCAGACGGTTCTCGCTACGTGTACCTGTAATAAAATTTCAGCCGTTTAACGAGTATTACAGCGCAATAAAGAATACTATTACAAGCCAAAGCCAGCCTGTTCTCGCGTCCGTCGTGCTCACCTCGGGCTACGTCCGTAAGCGCGCAATTTATTTCACAAATTCAGCGTAAACACACGTAACCATTATTTATTTACGCGATTCATTTGGCCGTTTTTGTTCTTGTCGTCGTCAGCAGCTCGGTTTTGTTTTTATTCTTTGTCGCCGAGCCGGGACGACGACGCAGCGTCGGACTTTACGATCGGTCGTCCGGACTACCGCTATATACACCGTCTGGCATCTCACGGCAATAAACACTGCAGATTATTGTCAGTAGTGCTAAGGCCTAACACGGTGAGGCCACTTGTTTACAACATATTTTATTGTAAATGGCCGGAGTATTGTAGGTGGCAGCAGGTGGTAGCAAGGAAGATCCTCGTCTCGGCGTACCTGTTGACAACTGTTTTGTGCGTTTGCTTGAATCACGACTAGAGGAATGCGCGCCTCTCGCGGACGTGTCTCGGCTTCTTACGAGGCAGTTATGCGGTCGTAACTGACCACCGTCTTGTCTGCGAATTACAAGCGTTAATCGATTTCAAGCATTATAATAATTTTTAACTTTTCAAGGTAGACAAAAGTAAAGAATAAAAGTAGCAAAAACGATATGCTATTTAATGTTGGAGGTCTCTCTAAGGATCATAGTGAAATATCCATAAGGGGGGGGACATCACAATCTAATATGAATCGTATCAGTACTGGTAAACGGCGGAAGAGTACTTGATTTGAACGGGAAATAGACAGATACACAGACACATAGATAAATGAATAGACAGATTGATAGGTAGATAGATACGAGGTAGGCTAGGTTTTTTTAAGTAAGGTCTTAGCGCTGTCAATGTTTAGCATTTATTCATTTTTTGCTCATGGTCCTCAGCCATTTACCTCAATTTGTACCCGCTTCTTTTCCAGTACACACACAGTGAGCGTCACGATTAGCTTGCCCATTCGTTTTCTTAAATAATCAAGTTATTGACGATTTAATTGCTTTATGTAAATTGTAAGTCGCATTCAGAGACAGAAGATGGACGTGCATATAAGCAAGCGACACACTTGCTTTGCATCCAAACAAGTCTTGTACCAAAAAGTGAATGGAAGTTGCTGTTGACACGATGTAATTAAGCGGTCAATCATAAACATAAGCGTATGTCGACACACGGATTTGTCATATCTGCCGTCGCTTGTCTCATTGTAATCTCTACTTGTGCCGTCCTTACAGAATAAGCTTCCGTCCCTGTTTCATTCACAACCAAGGTTTTCTGAACTTCCATCGCTTTATGTAGTTAGGAAAACCCCTGGATTATTCTTGGTACAATCCATGTAATCCATTTAAGCACAATGGATATAGAGCATTTCTTCCATCTAAGTAATGAGTCAGATAACCATTTCACACCGTTCTCCCAATATACCGGCTACGTGCTCAGAGCGCCCGTGCTCTGAGCGCCAACGCTAAAATCGTGCTCTGAGCGCCGATATTGATAAGCCCGTGTTCTGTGCGCCGAGCTTATCTGTCCATAATTAGACGCGGTAACACGTGGTTGCATATCTGTCCGTTCTTCTTCAACTCCGTAGTCAACATTAGCGGTCCTATGTACAATTCATTGGTAAAACGAATTATTATACCACTAGCAAACTCCCGGAGCTGGAGAACTATCTAACTGTTCTGAACGAAATACGTTTATTATTAAGTTAGTTAAATTTCAATATTAGAAAGTTTCTTATATTATCAGGAAAATTATGAAAACGCAACTACGCTACTATTTTATTAGTAACATAACAATTTAAAGCAGACAATTATAAGATAAGTAATAAAATTGCCGAACTTCTGTATTAGATTTTTAGTTAAATTTTTAACCACAATACCTCAATGATAAATAATTTATGTATGTTCCTATAGATATCTGTAGGTCTACCTTTAACGTTATTCACAGATAGTTGTAACTGATAACAAAATATGAGGTTTTTGAGACTTAGTTCACAAATCGTTTTGAAAGCGATTCAAAACGAGTGTTGAGACATGCTAATTCTGTCAAATTACTACACATTGAAAATACAGACTACAGATACAGATTTTGTATTTTAACCAAAATTCCTCATAACTTTAACCCCAAATAAACTTTTATAGTTTTGTAAACTTTGAATTCTATTTTCGGCCCTTGGTGCTTCTAAAATTAGTTTGTTGTTTTCATGTACCCGTGACACGCTCAGAATGTAATATACTCATTTGAACCCGGTACTGATATTCCTCGTGAAAAAGTAGACTTCATCTAGATCAAAATTCACGACTTTAATACTACTGTGTCACAACGATTGTCAAACCACAACTAAGGAAAGGTGCGAATAACAAGCTCATCTACGAATCGTATGGTCAGCGGATTTAAGGTATGCGGGTAGATAACCATACAAGAGAGTTTTGCCTTCCTTATCAATCCGCTTACATTGCACATCCTGTGTTTACGCATATATAAAGCTCAGCTCTCTGTCTCATAATTGTATTTTCAACTTCTTAATTACAGTTGTATTTAATCACTTTCTTTTATTGTCTCCTCAGATTTGTTTGTCCCAACCAAATGAGAAATCCTGAAATAATAAGTAGGATTATTCGCTAATGATCGATGTCCAAAGGCACCAATATATGAATAATAAAAATTTTCAAAATGGAAGTGTGTAAGGCACACTTACACCTTCTGAAAAATGTGTAAGGCAATATTCACCCTTTACCGTTAAACAGCAGTAGACCTGAAATACTCAACTTCGGCGGATGTAAGTTATTTTATTTCTCATTGACAGGTACAAACACAAAACACACACACACACACACACACACACACACACACACACACACACACACACACACACACACACACACACACACATCTCTGTAGTTAAGTGTGATTTATAATTATTAAATGATATTAAAAATACTAAAAAAAAATAACAATAAAATTCTTAATTTTAGTGGTGACCATCGGTCAATAAATTTTAACGATGAAAGGTGAGGATCGGTCAATAAATATTACACAAATTTTACATTGTTTGTATCGACGTTTCGACAGTAGTTATTGTCATCATCAGAACCTGTGTACGGACAATAGAGAAAAATCAAACACATAACATAACTACTAACCAGAACACCCTACTGCCTTCTAAACATATGTTCTTTTAATTACCTTTACAGGTCAGAAGGACACTGTACAAATGTCTTCTGGTTTGCGTTTATAAATAGAGTGTATTGTAGGCACCTTACAGTTGTAGACAGTCATAATATTGTCTAGTATCAGTTAGTTTCAAAGTAGGTATGAGTAATTAATAATGACACATATTCGATTAGTTTTAAACTCGTTGCAGTTGTCAATCCACGTCTTTCATTTTTTACGCTTACGCAGAGAGTTTATACCTGTGTGTGTGGGGGGGGGGGGGGCTCAGACAGTTTTGTTTTACATCGGCAAAATAATAACACTTCTTACACATTATTTTACTTAAATAGATAGACATAATTACAATATTCGAAAACCTAATTAATATAGTATTACAATTTTAATTATTGATAATATAATAATCCCTTAATTACGTTTGTAAATAATTATAGATCCAGTGCCAGTAATCATTGAATGTTTATTGGAATTGGTGCAAATAGCAATACATGTCTAAAAATATGTTATAGCTGAATGCAGATTATAAGATGTTCAATAATGTATATTATTACTACTAGCACTGAATACACTTATCCATAAATTAGAGAATTATGTACAAAATAACAGAACTACTGATATTACAAACACAAAATTATGGTAAACAAATCAGTCATGTGACAATGGTTATTACTTATAATTTATATTGTTGTAAAATAATATTTACCGAGTACATCGTCTATACAGAGTAATATAGTCTATTGTTAAATTATGCAGACGTCGACATTCACACTCTTCCTCCCTCATACTCTCTCGCTCTCTCTCTCTCCCCCCTATCAAAAACACATAAAGATTCCCCCCCTCCAACACACTCAAATCACAATTACGCATATTCCACATATCGTAGGTACAGATAATATTCATGTAGAGTTCTTTACGTTTTAGCAGCCAGGTGGGCCTATACGAATACATCTGCTTCACGCATCTACACATACTAGAACCGACTCTATACTCCTACAGATGAGTTTGTGTGTGTGTGTGTGCCAGTCAAAGAGAAATAAAATAACTTATTTCCGCGGAAGTCTTAAAAGTAGTTGAATACTTGAGGCCTACTGCTGTTTAAAGGGAACGGATAAATATTATTATCTTATTCCTTTACTTTTTTCAGAAGTCTGCAAATTTCACTTTGAAATTTTTTATTATGCCTGTAATAGTGCCTCTGCACATGCATCTTTGGCGAATAATCCTCTTTATTATCTCAGAATTTCTCATTTGATTGGGACAAAAACATTTGAGAAGGAATAAAAGAATCTGATAAACACAACTCTAAATAATAAAGGAAAGTACGATTATGAGACGGAGACCTGAGATGTATATATGCGTAAACACGGGATGTACAATGGAAGCGGGTTGATAAGAGCGCAAAACTTGCTAGTGTGGTCGTCTATACGGCTTAGATAGTCGCGTACCTTAAATTTGCTGACCATATGATTCGTAAATGAGCTTGTTACTTGCACCTTTCCTTAGTTGTAGTTTGACAATCGTTGTGACACTGTAGTATGACTGAATTATTTGTCATTTAGGTATTATGGTTGCAAATTTAACTAAAAAAGTAACGCAGTAGTCCAAAACGTTAGTATTTATTTTTTGATTGTCTGCTCTACAGTTATGTTACTAATAAAACGGTAGAATAGTTTAGTTGGGTTTTCGTAATTTTTCTGATAATATGAATAATTGTCCAATATTGGAATTATCTAACTTAATAATAAATGTATTTTGTTCTGGGACCTTACTAGTGCTGTGATAATGGTTTTAGTAATGACTTGTACAAATTTTCATTGGACCGCTAGTGTTGACTACGAAGTTGCCGAACAGCGGATATACAGATATGCAGACAGGTGTCTAATGATGCATAGATAAGGTCGGCGCACAGAACACGGGTTTATCAGTATCGGCGCTCAGAGCACGATTTCATCGTTGGCGCTCAGAGCACGGGCGCTCTGAGCACGCTACGAATATACCCATACCAATTCAATCTTTTCTGCATCTCCATATCGAATCTACCCAAATTTCACGTTTCCCGATTCAACCACTGATCAAGATCTTTGCGAGACCTAGCATCCCATTACGCAGTTCTTCATCGGTTTACGGCGTAGCTCAAATGGAATAAAAAACGGCATGACAAAAAATAAAGGTAGTGGAAGCTAACAGGGAGAAAGGAGAAAATATAAAAATAGCTATGAATTGATGGAAGTATGGAATGAAACAGGGAAAGTCTGAAAGTAGGGCTTTCTGAGAAGGAAAGAAAGCAGTTGAAAGGAATGAATGACGGAACATCATCTAGAAGATTAATTCATCAAGGGTTGCAATGTCAAAAGAAGGAGAAGGAGAAGAAGGAGGAGGAGGAGGAGGAGGAGGAGGAGGAGAGGAGGAGGAGGAAGAGGAAGAAGAAGAAGAAGAAGAAGAAGAAGAAGAAGAAGAAGAAGAAGAAGAAGAAGAAGAAGAAGGTATCTGAACTGAAATCATTAAGAGCTGTTAAGGGATGTAGTTCAAGGGACCATCTTAGAAACGAGTATCTAAGGAAAGACCTCAAGGTATTGTCAGTTACAGAAAGAATAAAGGAATACAGGGAACACTGGAAGCCTCAAAATGTATGGTAGACACGTGTATTCCTGAAGAAGCGCTAAAATATAAGCAGTTGATATTAGGGATCGTGGGAGCCCCTGTAAACAGTGATCAGAAACTCTGTGAAATTAGGACAGGTTATAATGCAATCCACGGAGTGAAGAAGAAGAAGAAGAAGAAGAAGAAGAAGATGATGATGATGATGATGATGATGAAGAAGAGTAAAACCACTAACTGCCAACACCATGCTTTTAAAAAACAGAACAAGTCAACTTTTGATAAAGACAGACCGTCCGTTAATCGGCAACAGAGTTGTAGTATACCGAACGTAGTTATTCGCGCGAATGAGTAAAGTACGCTTACATAACACTCGTATACAACGTCGAAACATCCCATTAAAGTTGTAAACATCGAAACCGAAATCGATTTGTTTATCGCCGCAAATACATAAATTTACACCTCAGTCGTTACATCGCAAAACGCCCGAAAAGGAAAGTGTACGCGAGGAGGACAGCTCTTCCCCTCCGGCAGACAATTCTTCTTTCTTTATACAATCCGCCGTCAGTGTCGATACTTTCATATTTTATTGATTATCGGTTGTGCACACCGGTACGCAAGTCCGCCACTGCTCATCACCGCACTTCCATATAAAGCGTTCCAGTATCGATATACCGTGTACGCTTCCAATAATTATCGGACGAACACTTATCACTCGCTCGACCATTCACCGTCGTTACCCGTCGCCGCCTCGTGTTCACGCGCTTGTTAAGGCTGTAATTATTGTACAAATGGACGCGTTGACGGACAAGTGGAAATCGAGACCGGCAAACGATCTGGGTGAAAGATAGCCTTTAAAAAATTGATGCAGGTGTAAACACACAAATTGTGGATTACAGTCTACAGACAACTGCAGGCGGTCTCCGAGTTCAAAAACTCCGTACATACATTTGAAGCGTCTCAGGGTTCACCATATCACATAATATCTTAAGAATCGCTTGTATTAATAATTTGTAGGCCTATTAAATAGGTCGACTTAATCCTAAATTCTTCTACCCTGAGGTGTTAGACTGCTGAATTAATTTTCTTTTTCCAACAGTCCAGATTTAGTAGCTTACTAATCTCCTCACACTGATTAATCTTCTCTCTTGAGGCGCCTTCTTCAATTCCTCTTGCATATTCTTGTCATATTTTAGTATGTCCCTTCTATTGAATTCTTGTAGGCCTACAATTCACTTGTTGCGTTCGATGTCATGATGAATCTACCCTCCAACATTCTACTGAAGTCGGTTTCCGACTTATTTTTCTGCTCCTTGTACCAATTACAACTCTGAGTGAGCCTTAGTCTCTTTCACTCTACGACAACAAGCGTTTCTATAGCTTTAGATCCCTGTTCCGTTACCTTAATTCATAATTAGGAATAGGCCTATATCGAATTCTTTTACCGACATCTTCTCTGCCTAGACCAGAGTTCAGCCTTTCAAACATTGCAAGCGTTTCTTCACATTTTTATCGACATCCCACGCTTTGCGTCTGTAGGTGACGTCTGGTCTTATCAGAGATGTGTATCTAGGTAGCAGTTCTGATGTCACTTCGAATTAACAACGACTTGAAGACTGGATGAGGTGTAAAAACGCCGTATTTCCTTCGCGACGTCGTAAATCGTAATTTTCACGAAACGCCTATTTCAAGTTCTCTAAACGACCAAAAGTCTCTCTGTTCCGATTTCGTCACGGCTATTCTTCATTTGATTTCCTTAAACGAAGTGATAATATTTTTTGCATCGTTCTGACCCGCGAGAAAAGGGTCAAACCAAAGCGAGAAACGTAACATTTTCTGCGAGAGAGAAATTTAAAAGCGCATTGTGAAACGGTCAATCAGAGGACAGATGTTGTTAAGTGAAGATTACGCAACACTCGGTCTTCGCTGAATCTTCTTCTGCGTTGTCGACGTCGTCGTCGCCATTGTTAATTAAATCTGATACCGAAATGGTATAAATTGTGTACAACGTATATGTCAAATGTGAAGTGGATTTTGTTGTTTTAGTGATCGTGAATGTGTGAACTGGGTCACAAACAAAAATTCTACTTGAGAAAACTACAAATATATTAAGATGTGTCTATACTATTATCAAATAGGGAGTGCGGCTGGCCACTATTTATAGAATTGATATATATTAAACATTTTAAGATAAAATGTCAAATAAAATAAATCAAAGTTTGATCAACTGAAGTCCACTAGGTGACTAATGGGGCGAGAATCCGGCCGGTCCTAATCCCCTGCGCTTGTGTGTGTGCGGGCTGCGTGTTTGTGAGTGGGCCTGACCCTCGCCCAGCCGCACTCCCTAATTGATAATACTATACGTTACGTATGGTCGTAATTACGGTTGTACGAATGATAATATCCCAGACTCCTACTGTTTCGAAACAATAATTAATTACACGACTTTTCAGTAGTCAGCTTCATTATAAACGTTCATAAAAAAATATTACTTTTATGGACAGTAAAAACATTATCTAAAAATAAAGCGCGGAATACTTTACAATCAAATAAAATACAAATCATATATAAAATACACTTGCGACATTTTGCTGCATTACCAACAAGGAGATTTTTCGTATGTCTTTCTTTTATTTTAATTTATTCTGTGTTTTGTATTTGCATTAACGTGGATGGTTGGGCGGACGAAGTGCAGTTCTAGCGACCCAGCCTTGTTTGAGTCGCTTTGTGCCTCACGTTCGTAGACGACACTACAGTGTTCTTCCCTACAGCGAGTGAAAACCTTAGAACAAAATCATTTCTAATGGCAAAACCTTAGGTCTAATAACAATATTTCTTATGAGCGTTGTTGCCACATCGTACTTTACTCCCATTCCCATTTGTTTGTTTATTACTTATGACTAATGAATACTATCATTAGAGTAGGACGACAGTGTATTATTCAGTAAGTGCAGCTTATCACGTTAATGAAGCATACCCGTGTCGTGCCGTCGAGATTTTCCTATCAGTGTAGGCCTTTAAGTGGCACAAGAATGTGTTAAAAACACAGCTGTGTAGGCGGAGATAAAAGAGTCATTAAAGTTGACAATAGTTGCTTTGATAGCTGACGTTAACTGTTTCGGTGATTTAAAAATAAACAGATGTCTGTTTCATTGTTAAATGATCACACACACGTGAGCCTTGATAACATTGAAAACGTAATATATTTTATGCAGTCTAGATACCTAAAAAGTAAGTATGATTCTTAATTATAACGTATCGGCCTTCATACCTTTCACATAGTGGACCACTAAGTTTCCGTAAAATTTTCAAAAGTTAAAAGTCTTTCAATTACTTTGGTGATGGTCCATGTTTCTGTTCCTTACGTCAAAAGACTTGTCTTATTCAAGATTTGTAGTGGGTGCATTTTGTTGATCTCGACATTAATCTACTTCTCATCTGCCTTAACAGTCCAAATCGCTATTAGTCTGCCTGTTCGCTGTTGGATCTCAATTGTTGTATCACTACTTTGCTGCAGCTATTCATTCAACCCAGATATCTAAAATGATCGACCTTTCAAAGATACAAATCTCATGTCTAAATATAAGAGTTCTGATATAAATAAATTCCAATATACGAAAAATATACTCTGTTTTTAAATATTACAAAAAATAGGGTTTTTAAATATTTAAAGCTTTTAAATATCTTTCAATTTAATTTAATGGGTGTGTATTTAATATGCCTACTTAAATGATTTCATTCACAAAATAAAGGAAGAAGATAATTTAATGCCATTGCGGATGTCGCCGTTATTAACGGACGCCGTTTACAAATATATTATTTATTTCCTAGAATAGATTACGCAGTGTGTTGTGTCCCATCCCACGCAGACGCGTGCGGTACCGTACCGAATGAAGATGCGATCCCGCGCCCATTCAGCTTCCCTTGGCCGGTCTCCAGAACAGCCTCAAGCATTTTACCGTTTTCAAGAAATGTAAATAAAAAGGTGGCTCGCCTGTGTGTTTTGCTCATGACTGCAGGTTGCGTGTGAAAGCAATTCAGTTTTGTACGCAATCCGCTCTTCCTGTTTTGGGAGGGAAAACATGAATTTACTCGTCTTCAAATTATTTGATTTACTGTGCAGGGCATACGCGTCAAATCTGCATCTTTACTATCGTTCAACACGACGTTTTAAAAAAATGTTCGTGCAAGTTTTGAATTTCCCGCGCTAAATATATGCGAGTAAATAATGTTCATTTTTCTTAAAACTCAATCCCTTAAGTTTTAACTCATATTGGACGCATATTTAGATTTTACAAATAAATAAGTAAGCTGTGTTTTGGAGTATTACGCGATTATTCTGCAGTAGGCTTACAAGATTCCAGAAGTTGCATTCAATTTTGTGTAAACAATGAGATTATCTACTGTAAGGTGTTGAAAGTATTGCAGAATGCTTTTGGCAAACTTCATATATGCCTATTTGAACGACCAGCTTATAAAAGGCACGAAAGCCACAATTACAATTATAAAAGAGTTGTAGATCGTGAAAATATGATGAAGATTGTAATATTGCGTTCCATGAATTTTTATGCTACGTGAGTAAACTGTACTATTCAGGTATTTAACGCCATTTGCGTGAACCTATTCGTAGAACGTGGCCAGATTTATAGAAGAATAATTTGATGTAACGTCATACGCTTATAACATTTCAGCACTCAAATCATTTCTAAATTAAAAATATTTGTAAACGTCGTGATGACATCGCAACCACCGTATTTCCAATTACACCAAACAAATGCGAAAGGCAAAGAGTATTTTGAACAATAAATAAATGAAAAAATGTAAGTACTATCAAATGTTTATCAAGATGTACAAATATTTTAATACTATTGTAGTATGTAGTATATAATATATTTATTACGAATCATACATATTGTGTGTGTGTGAGCGCGCGCAGAATCAACAATAATCAGCTTACCTCCGACACCGTGGTCTCATACGGCGTGTTCGCAAAGACTGGCGCGTTGTCGTTGACATCGGAGACTCTCACGATTACCGGTATCGTCCTCTTCTTGTTGCTAGACTTCACCGTACACGTCAGCTGTTAACAGACAAACATATGTTCGTTTAATTACCGTATTGTGTCATGTGTCACATACGTCAATGTCACAGAGGACAGATGTAATTATAGTTTAATTAAAAACCAGTCAGGAAAATGTAATAATAATATTGTCAACGGTAGAGGAGGAAAAAGGGACGTACCTACAAAAAAAATCTTGTAGGATGGACTGAGCGTAGGAGAAAGTATATTATGAGAAAATGTGGTCTAAACCCAAAGTGTGTTGTGTGTTGTACAATATGCCTTATAGCAATAAAGAAATGAACACAAACCTGGACAACTTACGTTATCTCCTACATCTGTATAGACACAAGATGTATTTATTTTCAGTATAAGTTGTATATAAATGTAAAATTAGTCTTAATTTTCATTAGATTTAATTCAATCGTGACTTGCTTAATTCAAATCCTCAGATTTGAGTCAATTTCGGTGTTTCCCATCAGATCTTTGTGTTTTAGAAAATTCTTTCTACAATAAGCGGATTTTCGTTAATAACGGGGGGGGGGGGAGTTGTGAATGAGCATAGGAGAGTTCCAGCCAGTTCACTATTTTGCCGCTAATAATGTTGGAAATTTTACACATGGTTGAATAGCTCAGATTTCGTTTAAGTATACTCTGTAAATTATCTCTAACTTTTTCATCTACTTCAAATCAAGTTATCGGTTGTGATAACTCAGTTTTAGGGTCTTTCAGATTTTTTAAAGCTTCACCTACAATTGCACGCCCACAGTTTGAAGCCGAATAATAGACTTCAAGAGGAAGCATTGTGATCCAAATAAAATGAAAAATAGAATCCAAAACGATAAAAAGTATGTTACTAAAAACATTTTAGCTGAAATATAACCTAAACACAAAAAAATTATTAAATATGAATTTATACGACATCCGAGCTCTAATTATGCGGTTTCCTGTATAAAATAGAACGAAATGCGTTGGAAAGCATAATAGGAACGGATAAGGCAAAATAATGGGAGACACAAAATATGAGTAAACATATCTTTAGAATAGAATGGTCTCGACAACCAAATAAATAAATTTAATAATAACAATAATATTGTTTTCGGATGTAAGAGAACTGAATACGCGACATCGGGAATTACCTGCATACAGGTGTGAGAGGCTTGCGCCCACTAAAACCCTACTATCCTAACAACAAAATCACCGTGGTACGCTACTAATTTTTCAGAATGCTTCAGAGTGTTGCTACGCGTATTTCCTTGCTCGTTTACGCTTCAAATTTCTTACTTCAAATTGCAAGCAGAACAACCGCAGCAATGCAACACTGCAACCGCCTGAATATGTATCTTCTTTCTCAGGTTAACTTTTCAACATAGGAATAAAGTGTACTTCGGTCAAATTTTGTCCTGCGTGCTTGTCATTTTGTGTACAATAATTTCAAAAGCTATGGATCCCTCTATCCCGTCTACGTAAGAGCTTTCATCACTCCATTTACTGTGTACAAAAACTGTATCGTAAGCGTCCTCTTTTCATGTCCACATTGTAGACGGTTCGGTGTAGTAGCCTTACCCACATTGTGCCATTGCCCTGTAGGCTAAGGAACTGGATTACTGGGAATCCTCTTTACCCGTCTGTTCTATTTAACATGGTCTACATAAACATTTTCAATGGCACGCCACACAAGGCAATCTAAGCAGTGTCTGATGTGACATGAACATAAATATTTTCAATCTTAAAACAAATATTCTAGGGAAAAAAGTTTTTACCCACACCTATAAAAACTAAAACAACAACTAGTGGTTTCCGTCTTGACTTTTTGTTAGCAAATCCGTCTGTAACGTCTTCATAATCTAATTTTACAGACAAATAATTTTGAACGGCAACCACTGCTGGCTTTCAGATGAACGTAAACAATGATTAACCCTCGCATTTGGCTGAAAATTGTCTTTCATCTGGGCGGTTGTAGGAAAAGTATATAAATAATCCTTCAACGCAATATTAATATGGTAACATTAGTATATATTTAGATTTATTTAAAAATTTAATTACAATACATTAGGGTCAATCTATAAGATTTATTTTGTTAAATAGAATTAATTTCTTGTCTAAACAAATTTTAAAATTTGTTTGTATAAACAAATTGACAGTTAACTTTAATTTTCTTCTTATCTTATCCACTTGCAAACATTGGTACTGATATTACCAGCATACCTTGTGTAGAATTTCGGTACACTTATTTAATTCTTTTTAATTATATAATTTGTAAGATATTTTCTGAAAACTAATGATAACTACAAAAGTATAAGAATTAAGGTACATTTTTAGATAAATTTAAGATTTTAAAAATCCGTAGGTACAGATTTACATTAGGGGGCTCATTTTACCTATACTCTTCAAAATTTTCAAAAAGTGTTAACTTTTTAGTAGGCCTAAATATTTTTTATTATAATGTACATTCTATTAATCATTAAAGAAATAGTAAAATACTGTTAGAAACATATAAATGTATATTTTTCCAAAGTTTCATGTAAAAAATGCTACATTTGTTTTAGTTAAAGTAAAAATAGAAAGTGGGGGCTCAACATACCACCCTTCCCTATAGTAAAGATGTTTGTTAATCAGACGTTTGATTAAAAGTGGGTAATAATAGGTTTCTGTTTCCCTCTGTAGGAAAACACTGACGCCTTGAGGTTAATAAATGCTCCATTTTTGAAGCCATCGTACTCGCGTTTTGCCGCCCCTTCAAGTATGTGTAGGCCTACGTCTAGAATGCGTCTACCAGTGTGCCAACGTGAAACTACGACGTAGCTGACACAACAGTGTAGCTACCACTACACTGTACGTACTTTGACAAACATTCAGGTAACGAGACAGAGCGGCGATACCGTACCGCATAGACAGCAGCCTCTGTCGCAACAAACATGCCGACTGTTCGCGCACGGACGTGATTCAACTATTGCAGATTTCTCTTGGCTATATATGTATGCGTACCATGTAAAACACTCGCGTGCGAGTGGGTGGTATTCTTTGTTTTCTAAATTTCCTGCGTGTGAAATGCTTTTCAGACGATTATACGGGTTGTTTCCGGCGGGTTTCGCTTTGATCCTTAAAAACAGGTGCTTTTGGAATTTTCTGTACAGGACTGACACGGTTATGATTAAAGATTCTTCTATCCTTTAGAAAAAATCGCATGTGTTACCCAATTGCCCTCGGATGCAACAACGTTAGGAAGTCGAGGCTCCCGGGACTTTAGAGAAACTAATATAAAAAATATAGAAACAGGCAGGGGATTAAAAAACAAATCATAATAATTGTAAATAAGAAATTCGTTTTCTCTTTCCCTCTCTCTTTTCGTCTCACCCATTTTCTTTCTTTTCTTCGTTTTTCTAAGTTGAGCCGTCAGCCACACCAGTCGCACTCCCTTAAGGGATGTCCTGCTTCTCCTAGGCTTCGCCTCCACCCCTTGTCTTGAACCTACCCGCTCTTCACCAATTTCTCACTCTCCAGAGAGTGCAATCTGTTTTTCAGATACCCAGAAAGTTGTTTCCGGTCGGTCAGTCTCGCAAATGCCCAGTTTCACAATCTTCCAAGATGCAGGATTTCAAGGAACAAGTTGATGAACTGTCGGACCCTTGGCGGTGTC